>JAWZYU010000003.1:13870928-14040928 GCA_038380435.1 Ryuthela nishihirai
AGTTGCACCTCCACTCCTATTGGTTACACAACTTATTGCTGCTAACGCAAACTTCGTGATCTTTTTATTCCACCACTTAAATTTCGAATTTGTAGTCTAAATACAACATCGTTTGCAATATTTGTTTCAATTTTTTCAGGTTCAAAATTTTTTCACCATTAGAGGGCGCAATTTATACTTTTTGGAGATTCGGAAAGTGCGAATCGTAATATTTTCTCAATACCTATCCAACCCAAAAAGAATTTTTAATTTGAAAACGATATAAAAAGAAAATATAACTCTTTTTGAACCTTTTTGTTATGAAATATCAATTGGCAATTACGCATCAATATCGAGAAAAAATATAGCCTTCTATAATCTCAAAGTATTAACTATGCTCGTATTATCGTTACATTATCAAAAGTATTCAAACCTTTTTATGGACTTATAACTTTTTTTGTGTTATAATTTTTGTTAAAAAATAAGGGATATCTTGGTTTTTCACAAACAACAAAAAATCGAATCTGCCGTTTCGAAATTATTGATTATCTTTATTTCTTTTTTAAATTTTACGTTTAAAAATTTCAGTTCAAGAATAATTTATGAATTTTCATGCTAGGGAATAATAAACAAAATGATCATTGAATTCGTTTCGCAGTAGGCGGACCCTATGTTATAATAATGAAAGGATATCTCTAACATCCTTTTAAGTGGCATCAATTGAATAACCAATAAATTGCCACATCTGCTTTTTTTGAATTTCAGAAAGATTACGATAATGTTCTCTTTTGGAATATCTAATTTTCTTTAATTTTGGCCTCTCAATAGCTTTCTTTTAAAATTTGTTATTTTTATAAAGTTACTTTTGTCCTTTTTAAAAAAGGAAACAATCTTAGCTCAAATTAATCTGATACTGAAGATTTAGAAATTTTTGAAAGGTTTTTTTTATCTAGAAATGAAGTTTGATTTTACAGGTAAGTAGCCCCAGAAGCTATAGCAATAAAAGCGATGGTAAAACAAAGACTTCTTTGTTTAACTAGAACAAAGTTGTTAAGAGAGAAGACTAAATTTGAACAAACAACACCAGAGGCAACTACAGTCAGAACCGGTTATTTGTTTTAAACGTTTATTTTTTACTGGTTCCTCACTTCGACCCCTGTGACTACGACCGTACGCTACGACCCAGCCCAAAGGCGCAATCAATATTCGTAAGAAAAGCTATTTGCAAAGTGGCGCCATCTGGCGATTGTAATGGTACCTGCCACTCTATAACTGAAATAAAGAAAGAAATTTTTAAGGTTGAAAATTTTTAAAATAAGAAACTATCAGTAGCGTTTTTTTTTTTAATTAGGGGTTGGAGGGGGGGTGGCGATAGATGAACATCTCTCTTAAACTGAACTGATTTCAATGGCGCTCCAGTAAGGAAAGGAAATTCAAAAACGTGAAAAAATTGAATTAGCATCGTTCTAATTCAACTAGAAAGAAATAGTTATGTGGTAATTACAAAATCGATTTAAAGCAGTGGTGCTCAACTTCATCGTTACCACGTGCCACTTTCTACAGGGCAAAAATACGATGCACAGTTGGGGGAAGTCACTTGACTCAAGTATATTAAAATAAATATACTTTTACAACTTTACGTCAACTAATTTGTAAGTTAACATACTACAATCAAAAAAATTTCGAAATGAAAAAGAAGAATTTATTACTCTCATTATCGAGTCTTCGGCCTTTATTTCACCCAAGTTAATTTGTCAACATCAGGTTGCAATTTGTTGTTGCGAGAATCACGAGGCTTTTTAAGATTGCAACTGCAACCTGTAAAGCGAGACCTCTGACACTGATTTGTTTCATTAATGAAAAAGCTTCAAAGTATTTATAAAATGTTTCTTTTCAATTACTTTCATTTGTACAATTGGTGGCATATCCAGAGCTGGGAAATCCACTCTCCCATTCTCTCTAATGGTAAGGGACTTTTCTGGCGTGGCTTCTTACTTTGTTATTTTACTTGTTCCAAAGCTAAGAAAAATTTAAACAGTAAAATAGCCCCAAAGGAAACGACATCAACTCTCACCTTTGAATGCAGTGTTGTTAATTTCATTGCATGGTCTTTTTTTTCTCTCTCTCCCAGTGCGGGACTTTGACCTTCTGAGGACTTAAGCTACAGGCAATGGACAGAAAAACGCAAAACATCCTCATCTTATGTCAGTGGAGAATTAAATTCGAGGCTCCGGAACTGGTTAAATGATTTTTTATGGAAACACGTGACTGAAGATAAATGTGGGATGTCGATTAAAATGCTAAAATTTCGATTTTGGACACGTTCAATACTTAAAGAGTTATAAAAGTTTGAATATTGAATAACAGAGATGTCGATCATAAGTATTCATCTCAGAAGTTAATTGAAACTTAATAAAAAATTATTATTTCAAACCATTTAATAATAGAATTTTGTGCACATATTTCTTTCAATAAATTGTCAGTTTTACACAAGTTTCTTAGGCCTGACTTTGCTGGTATTAAGTATTAGATCTTATACCCAACAAATATTGCTGAAAAATCGAGACTTAGATAGATTTGAATTAAATTTATCTAGTCCTATTTCCAATAAAAACGCTTAGTGTAGAAATGATGGATCTTCCAATTTGACTGTCCATTGACTTAACATGGAAATGTTTCCATTTTTCTGTCCAGTATCTGTATGTCAAGTTTAAGAAAGCGCAAAAATTCGGAAGCAAAAACATCTGTTATTCTGACTGAAGGGAACATTAAAAAATAAACATGAAACTGGATGTGATGAAAACATTTGTTATATTTTGTAACTGCTAATTTTTTTAATAACTACTAATAACAATTTACTACTACAGCACAGTGAACTAGAAAGGCATTTTTTATGAGCCCCCCCCCCCCCCCCCCCCCCCTCATATAGCGCGAGGCCTTAAGCAGTAGCTTAGTAAGTTTTTGCAAAAGTCCTGCTTTGACCTGTCCCTCCTACGTTTGTATATGCCTTTGCTCTGGTTTGTGGTAAAAGTTTGAAACTACTGGCTGGTCAGCTTCGACCGAATTTCCAACTTCTATGCATATCTAACCATGAGAACATAATTTAAAATTTTAAAGGTCAAATACCTTCCTTAAATCAATTGCTAAAAAGTGTTGTATTTGGAAAAATATAATTATTATATTATGATAAACTTCTACTAAATAAAGTAAAAAGGTTTTGAAATTTCGAGCATATGTAGCCAATTGTTGTTTGTCTGTGAGGGATAGAAATAAGCAGGTACGGATCAAGGTATGTTTGACTTTTCAGATATTTTACGGGCGCCTCTTTGGAGCAAGTCCCCGATGCGATGCTGGGGCGGGGGTGGCTCAGTCGGTAGTGCGCCAAGTTCGTAATCTGTAGTTCCCAGCTTCGAGTCCAAGCTGGGTCAGCGTTGAGATTTATCTCCGCAAAATTCCCCGCCCTGCCCACGGTCAGTAGGGGACACTGATGGGCTTGGAAAGGCCGCCGTCCGTCGGATGGGACGTTAAGCCGTGGCCCCGTGTATGGGAGAGCCATACCCTGTGCACGTTAAAGAACACGCTGGATGGCCTTGACGGGAGGCTACCATCTGTCTCCCAACAGCTGTTCCAGTGGGTCCCCTCCCCCAACCTTCTCTGAGCCTTCGGGATCTATGTGACCTGGCCATTTAGCCCATGGTGTGCAAAAGAGTGCCGCTCAGAGGTAAAACAACCCAAATCCACAATGCGCCTCAAATGCAAAACAGGACAATGAAAAAAATTAGAAATGCAAACGTTTACTAGTGATAATAATCGACTGACTCAGGCACGTACAGTCGCTGAAATAAATATCCGAACACTATAGTTGATTATAGAATTCAGAAAAAATATCTGGGAACGATTTTTTTAGAAATTAGTGATCTGGCAATTTTCGTGAGACTGTACCTGGCCAGGATTTGGGGGGGGGGGGCGATGAGAAAGAACTGAGACTTGAAAAACAAGGTTTCCCAACTACTGAAGTATTCCACTAGAAAAGTAGAGGTTAAAATGATATTCTATGTGGAATGAAATTTTATAGTTCTTTTTTTAAACTATTTTTAGAATCCGACATATTACTATGTGGCTAAAATAAAATTATACAAAAACAACTGTTTTGGATTTCAGAGCAGGTAGAAAAGTTTGAGATTTCGTATTAGACGACCGCATTTTCAGGTGTGGGTTCCCCCCCCCCCTGCTCTCCCTCCACCGGGTGCGTCCCTGCTCTGACTCCCTCTTTTAGCCTTTGGGGGAGGAGAGGCAACTGCCCCTATTTCCCCCCCCCTCCCACACATACCTCCACTGAAAAAGCATTTTAGACTTGTAAGAGAATTTCATCTCTCATTAACTATAGATAACTTAATCTCTGATGCGACAGCTGAATTCTCAAGAAGTGAAAATTCGCTAGTATTCATTCTTAAGAGAAAAAAAATATGAAATCGTACTGGAGAGAAAACGCGTTATCTTTCTTACTTTATAAGGTTAAAAAAGGAAACTATAAAATTTCAGTCGTTACGTATTGTTTCATTACTTTTTTTGCATATATGTACAGTAACCTAAAAATGAACCATTTAGCATCTGTGGAATATATTTTATCCCGCTAAAACGAAAACAATTATGCATTCCAATGGCTCAATGGATTCGAACCCTCTCTTCTGCATCATTGAGCATTCTAATTACTTCACTTAATAAAATAAAATTTTTACGTTTCAAATATAATTTAAAATGTTTTATTAAAATTAATATAAATGTAATGCTACACTGTAATTTAAAATCGTAATTTAATATCGATTTAATTTCGCGTTAGTATAAATATCCATATTTTTCATTAAACTTTTATATTATACTCTTTTCTTGATATATGTAGCCTTTTTTTTTAATTGCAGAGATTTTTTGTAAAGAATTTATGAAATATAAAAGTATCGGTTAATATGAATTATATTCTATTTTTAAACTCCTTCGAATGTTATCAACTGCTGTCACTGATGCTTTCATATTTTTGCATTTTGTCATCAATATAGTGAAGGAGAGGATTGCAAATTTTAATCCTCTCACTCCGAGGAAATTCTATTTCGAAAAAATCCGTAATTGTTGAGTGTCCATTAACAAAAATATTAATGATACTTTTCTAACAACACCCCCTGACTAAAATCCTGGTTAGGCTACTGTATTTAGTTTTAAATATTTTTTTCTGTCTAAATTAATACAGATACTTTTTGCTTTGTAAAGTATCGGAAGTGACGGTAAATGATGCAGTGCGGATAAAATATCTTCCTTTCCAGGAACATTGCAAAATAAACTTTCTCACAGACTTTCCTACAAATAGAAAATGGATAAACAGTAGCGTAAGGATAATGCAACTTTGGAGTAGTTTCCAAATAAGGAAAAAAAACTGTATCGTTCAAATAAAGTCTCGTTAAGGTAAATAAACTAAAAATAGTTTATGTTACGTATACTGGTTGCATATTTATGTTCCCATTAAAAGCATTGTCCTAGTAAAGGGAGTTGTTCCTAATGATAAGAAAAGGAAACAAGAACAATGCCAAAGCGTGGGCAATGGTACAGTCGGACAGACATAGGTTGACGCGCTAGAATGAGGAACTGTTAAAAAAATCGAGTACTGATTAAAATTTTTGCTGAAAGTTTAGGAGAGCAAGATTTGTATTTTCCACCGAGGAATGGTAGTCTCGAATTGCGCAAAACACATCTAAATGGGATTACTTTTTTGCATCGCTTATTTTCTAAAATACGCTAAAACTTCAGATAAGAGGTAAAAAAAAAAATCTCGATTGCCCAGAGACTGGAGCGTCTGAATCGAGCTCCAAGAATGTTTTGTCTGTTTGGATCATCTCGTTTCTGACAATTTCAGCTGACTGAATACGTATGAAATCCCCGAGCTCTATGCAAAAGAAACTGGAATAGCTATAACTGCCGGGAAAATAACAAAAGAGGCCAACGTTACTGACTTGAGAGAAGCTATTCCTATAAAATTAGCGCGTGGGAACAATCACTCTCTATAATCTTCCAATGAACCTGTTTGCCATTGATGACAGACGACTCTTTAACGATTTAATTTTGCTTTTTACAAAAGATTTTTCTTTCAGGTAACTGGAAGTTTTTTTGACAATTATGACTTCTCGTTTCTAAAGCCAATCCTTATAATTTACAAAGGTAGAAAATGTTTTTGCTTAGTTTTTAATTTCAAAAGCATTTAAGGCTTTAAAAGAGTAACATTTTGATAAATCAAAGCATATTAAAATGAAATCAGTTTTAATACAAGGGGGATATTTAAAAAATTCTGAAGCTTTAGTGGCATTTTTTAAACGTGCGTTTCTTTTTCCAAATACGAATTTTGGCGGAACAATAGAAAATTACAAGTAACAGATTTAGAGTTTACGTTTGAAATTATTCGTTCATCCCTCAACGAGCTAATGTAGACGGCTTTGAAAGAGTTATAAATTAAGCCGTTGATGTTGTCTAGGTAATAACATAGTATCCCCAAAGTAGACTTTAGTTAGCGTGAAACCCGAACGTCTTCGAGCATCCCTTCGTTAGCATCAGAGCCTGGTGGTGGCAAGCTCTGCTACGTCTACGCGTCTGATGGGACGGAGAGGTAGAGGAGAACCAGTTTGACAACTCAACTGCCATTCTCACTCGAGAAGGGAGCAGCTTCGCTCTCGTGTTTGTTTACATTAGGATTTTCCTCCTACGACTCAGCAGTGATGCTGCTAATGCTACTTCTAAAATAAGGTGTGATCAATTAAAGGATTAATTCTCTTTAGGGAAAGATAAAAAATTTAGTTTTTCTAACTTTAAAAGAAAGTTTTTTCCAGAAGAATCGTTTAACTGCTGAAAAAAGGTTTCATCTTTGATTAACATTCTAATGTGCTTCCCATTTTCCAAATTTCGTGAAGGTTAAAATGGTGGATACGAAATAAAGAATTTGAAATGTGCTATAGTTTCATTCTTTAGGTTTCATCATTTAGTTATGAATGAGATAAAAAAAAACGTTAGATGTTTTATTTTCAGTCATATTTCATAAGCATTTTGCTTCTAGGATTCAGATGATCAAGTTCGCTTTCGAAGTTAAAATTACAGAGGAATTGCTATTGGTAAAATACTTGGGGGAGACTGAGGAAATATTTGGGGAGACTAGAAACATTTGGAAAGGACTGGCGAAATATTTGGGGAGACAGGAGAAGTACTTGAGGGGTGAAAGTTTATCTAAATGTTCTGGGGAAACGTTGGAGACTAGGAAAATGTAATTTGGACAGTTGGTTGGTTGTTTGGAGTTGAACTGCGCATCAGCAACAGAGGTTACGATACGCAAAACAAATGCGTCGCTGGTTATGGTTGATTATTTTAGGTTTTTATGGCAATTTAATTCAGTATTTGAAAAGCTTCCGAAAATGGAATATTAAACAATGAGTCATTCTCCCTAGGGAAAAAAACCCTAATTTTTAACAAAACTGTTCAAAAGATAAATGGTTTGAGATCTGTTACAATTCAAAAGTGAGTAAAGCGTTACAATTTAAAACTGAGATAACTGTTACTTGATTAACAGTTTATGAAATTTTTTGTGGCGGCTACACTGCAGTTAAATGTAATATAATTAACTAACTTTTAATCTCGTTTTCTTAACATAGTCATAGTCAAAACATTGAAACATCGGTTATACGAAAAACATCTTGTGCAAAATTATGCTACATTCACATATATTAATTGTTTTTCTAAAAAGCAATGTCGTAATGCTTTTTCAAGAGTGAATCACAGAATCTGATTCTTTATTGCCCCTTCAAGAACTAGTAAACAGGATCATGCTAAAGATTGTCCTTCTTTAAATATAATGAGAATAGATAAGAACAAGACCAAGTCAGCAGTTTTTTTCTTACGCTACGTTTTAGAAAGAATCTCTCATGTGGATGATGAAGAGTTGATCTCTGAAAATGAAAGTCATGCGAAAAATATAATGACAGTTCTGTGTAATGAAGAGGAGTAGTTTTTAGTCTAATGACTATGAAGGTCACCTTCGAAAAAATATCTACAAGATGATCTGCATAATAAAAGTAATTTCATCACATGTTTTAGTTTATACTATTGAAAAGCCGTTCTGTGACTGCAAAACTAACCACATCTAAAGATAGTTGAACAACTGATACATAATAAACTTAAACATAATCCCAAACACTTAACACCGCTAAGTAAGAGTCTGTTAAATTTCACTTTCCATTTAACATAAGGTTTATTGTTCATGATTGAAATTAATTAATAAATATGAGAATGTTAATTCCCAGTACAAATTCCACTTCTGTTAAACTTCTTACTTCTTCTTCTTATACATCCTTCTTTCTAAGCTGGACCTATTTGTAAAGGGGAAACTTCTTACGATTAAAACACCTGCGTTTCAATTGGCTAGAAACACATCAGTTAATTTCCGCTCTGTAGACAGCTATTGGCTCCACCGTTTAAGAATCTACTGTCCGCTTATTCCCCATTGCTTTCTGTTGTCAGCGTAGAAGCGCGCATATTTTGTTCTCTCATTATCAGAAACGTGTTATATGTACCTCTGCACGTTCTCGTTTGTGTTCGGATAGAGCACGAACTGTACGTGTGACAAGTCAAGGACATATTGAGCAAGATGTAGGCCAGCCAAATGCTCGCTTTGTGCTGTGAGGCCATCACACATCGGCGCTCTTAACATAAAACCACTGAATGCAGTAGGTCCTTGGGGCTTAACACAAGAATATTGTGCTCTGTCCTTGTAACTCATGGTGTCTGCACCAGCCTTCATCTCTCGGATTCCTAAATTTAGTGAAATTCGTTGCAAAATTAGGTTAAAAGTCTCATTTGCTGCGCAGAAATAAAAAAATGCTTTTCTTTTAGCAAATGGGAGAATATAGTAAAAGTGTAATGCTGCGTTATTTTAATCGGATATTACTAATATTTGGTAAAATAATTCTTTTATCTTGTGGAAAGGGAAGGATAATTTCAATTTCCACAGAGTATAAAATAACTTATCACTGAATTACACATCTATGCTTATACACAGTGGTGAAAAAAAAATAGGGGATAATGTTCATGTTATTCCAGTGAAACCTCATACTTGAAGCTAACTACAAAAATAAGCTTTTTACCAAAAAATTTAACTCAAGATAAATTAAAGACCTAAATCGAATCTTTCTAGATCTCGATTTTCAACAATATTCGTTCTGAATTTTAAAAGTTATATTATTACGTCTTCATTTTTTAAAGTTACAACTTCAATAACTGTAAATACTGTTGCTGAAAATTAGGATCTAAAGAGATTCCGTTCATATTTTTCAAGGCGTTCAAATGACATGGATATTACTCCTTAAATTCCACCAATGTTAACCAATAATGTACGAAAAATGTTCAGTTGCCTTCCCATTTTTACCCTTTCTGTAGGTCCGTTCTCTTCCCAGGTAGGCAACTCCCTTATTCTCCAGCACACCTTTCCTGGCTATATGCCAGCTTACATTCGTCAGTAGTATAATAAATCAGATCCCAGTTACGTTCGTCCTCGGCGGCTTCGATTGAAGCGATCGATAATGCATTATTTTGAGCTGACAGACGTCTGTGCAAACGAGGATGGGTTAGGCGCAAGTTTCGATGCAACATGTGCAGCTGCAATGATCTTTGGGAAGGAGGCAAAACGAATGTTTCTGAAAAGATAATGAAACTAAGTTGGGTTGTTTTACCTCTGAGCGGCACTTTTTTGCACACCATGGGCTAAATGGCCAGGTCACATGGACCCCGAAGGCTCAGAGAAGGTTGGGGGAGGGGACCCACTGGAACAGCTGTTGGGAGACAGATGGTAGCCTCCCGTCAAGGCCATCCAGCGTGTTCTTTAACGTGCACAGGGTATGGCTCTCCCGCACACGGGGCCACGGCTTAACGTCCCATCCGACGGACGGCGGCCTTTACCAAGCCCATCGGTGTCCCCTACTGACCGTGGGCAGGGCGGGGAATTTTGCGGAGATAAATCTCGACGCTGACCCAGCTGGGACTCGAACCTGGGAACTACAGATTACGAGCCTGGCGCGCTACCGACTGAGCCACCCCCGCCCCAATAATGAAACTAAAAGTTACGATAACATTTTCAAAATCAAAATGAAATGGTAACAGGCAATTTAACAATTTATACATCTGATCAGATAGCGTGTTTGGCTGCAAAGCAAAGGGCAACGTGGTTCGAATCTCCGATAAGACATGGAGGCTAGTGTTATTTTTCTGCTGAGGTCTCGCCTTCCTCCTACAATAAAATGGCGATTTACACCAACAGGTTACTGTGAAATATTTGTGACAGGTGGCCCACCCTGTCCTCGGTCAGTAGGGAACACCGATGAGCTTGGAAAGTTCGCCGTCCTACGGATGGGACGTTAAAGCCGTGGCTCCGTGTGCGGGAGAGCCATCCCTGTGCATGTTAAAGAACTCATGTGACCAGTGACGGATCCAGGGGTTGCGCACCCGAACTCTTCCTCCACTTGTGAACACCGATTAAATTATCTATTAGCATCAGTTCTTTCGCAATGTGCAACCACTTTGTACTAAAAATATTCCTGGATCCGCCGCTGTTTGTGACTTGATCATTTATCTTGTTGTCCAAGCCAAAACGTGACGCTCGTGATTAAAAAAAAACTCTTTCCTAATACCAAGGTATCAATTCCTGGAAGCAGACACAAGTGGATTGCTAAATATTCGTTTTTTAATTCAAAAATAAATGTTAAAACTTTACAGTGGCATTCTCTTTCTCTTGCATAAAACTTGAGCGTTTTCAATAAGATGAAGATATATGTCAGCATCAACTCACCAAGGAGTTGGACAATATCCCCACCCCCACCACATAAAAAAAAATAATAAATACCCCCTCAAGCAGCTGCTTGCCACAGAGGTCTGACAGCAGCCTGTCAGTTTATATGCCATAGTAGAAGGTCTGTGAGGTTGGCAGGACCTCAGCAGAAAAACAACACACACACACACATACATGCCTTACCCGGGGCTCGAACCCAGGTCCCTTAGATCAGTAGCCAAGCGCGCTAACCGCTCGGCCATGGAATACAAGGCAGAAAATATTTATTACGAAACTCTCATGAGTATTTTCATTATCTGGAACTCCGTTTTTTTTAAAAAAAACCTATAGGTGAGACCCGAAAGTAAATTATGTCTACTAGCATTTTGAAAGAAATGAATGGGATTTCTGAAGGGGAGGGAGAATAAACCTCCCCCCTTCAGATTTTAGAATGTTCGAAAAAACTTTTCAGAATGCTAGTAAGGGTAATACAGGGCAAAACATTTTTACACTTATTTGTATTTCTTGCATTTTTCAAGAAATTTTTTGCACACTTGTAAAACGGAGGGGAAAATGTTACATTAAAAAACCAGTCTCTTCCCCCCCCCTCAATTTTTTTTTTCAAGATTCTTGCCTGCCTATAACGTAGGAAATAATAATTTGGCTACTGGAATTACTGAAGATGCAGACCTAATATGGTTTTTCATTTGTGTATTATTTTAATCGCATTCATTATTTATAACCTAGGTCATTATAAGAATTCATGATGACCATGATATTCAAAAATTGTTGCACTTTTTCCGATTATAATGATACGCAAATTTCAAAGTCTGAAAAATATCCTTCCACTTCTGATACTTTTCTGACTAGAAACATTCCAAGCTACAATAAGAAAAGACTATTTTAGGATCTTAGTGTAAAAAGAAAAGACTAGAACCCGTTATCAGGCAACCTTCTAATCGTGGATGTAGGACAAAGACCTGTTCCTCAAATGTCTATCAACTCAGTTACTTCTACTGATAGCATCGTCAGTTAGATGCCTATGTTGGCAATAAGATCTAGCAAAGAACCATCGAACTTACTTGTGATGTAGACCCATTGCTCACAGGGAGCATAAGGTAAAGCTATTAGCAGGATCTCTTATCAGAATTTGTTTTATATTGATATAAATTATTCTGAGTATCACTCCTCTAAAGTCGGTGACCCACATAGAGAACAACAAGCAAAGTTTTCCTCAACAACAGAAGAGAGGAAAAGAAATTAACTTTCATAGCTATTCCTTAACTAGAGAGATATAAGGACTTAAATGGACTTGTAGATCAAGAAGCAGAATTCATCATTGCTCTCATTTCAAGTTATAATTTGTTTAGTGTTCTTTAATGCGGTTTCATAAAATATCTTTTGCGAAATTAATTATGTTTCTTTTATTATAATTTCTTTTGTAACCTTTCATTCTCAATAATATTTTAAAGAAGATTAACAGCTAAATTAAACTTTGACTGATATTAATATTTTTAAAGCAAATAATCCAAAATAATTTTGCCATTGCGATTTTTTCCATCCGTCCGCTCGAACGGTTATACCTAAGAACTACTTCTTAAAAGCAATGCGCTATGGATGTTCCATCAATATAACGAAGTATTTCTCAAAAATAACTACATTAGAAATTTGCACCATCAATTCGAAACTTTCTTTGTAAACATCTGCTTAGGAAATTTGATATCTACAAGCATACATAACACGAATATCAAAGTAGTTAAATCATATGCTTTAAATGCATTAAATTATTTCATATGTAGTATTTAAAGGACCCAGGTTGCTTACCGAAAGCAATGTCTATGCGCTAAACACAAAAGAATTAACCCTAATTACTCAGTAACTCATAATAACAAGGTCTAACCGTTTCTGCGAGCGTATATATAATCGCTGTGCCACAATCATCCATGCCTGCCAGAGCACGACATGCCGGTCATCGACCCCAGGAACAGATCGGCGGAGAGTTTCCTGCCACAGAAAATAAAAAAACTCAACGCGAAGCCTGTGCATTCCACAGCGGTGAGAGGGCGCTAGTTGTCTATTAGGAAACCGTTAACAGTCGGCTGGGCTTGCTAGTAACGTTTTGTAATTCACGTTGTCTGCCCAATTGTTCGATGCGGCCATTTTGCTGACGCTTATATAACACCCGTTTTAAAATGAAAGGCGTCTTTTCACTGCAGTAGCATTGTGACGCTCTGATTCCTACCTGCGAAGATTTGAAGTGTTCGTAGGTTTGCTCGTGTTAGTTGCAAATCTATTATTCTTCGACCTCGTTACAGCGATGTGTCTGACACATTTTGCCTACATGTACAATGATGTATAACGCTCATCAGACAACGAGGAAGGGCTGGAAATAAGCTTGGTTGCATGTGTGAAAGGGTCAGAACCGAAACTTAGCATAAACACACCGTTTGAAACTGAGAAGTTTGTTTAACACTTGTCGAGTTGATGGATTACCAATTTAACGAAAAAACGGCCGGAAAAGATTGTTTGTTTCTCCTATCGTCTCGCAATTATATTACGTAAACAAATATGATGATTCAGTTTATTTTAATAAAAAAGAAATATGAAGATAGGTAAATAAAAACAAAAAATATTTAGAGATGGATTTTTTTTTAATGCGAGTGTAAATAAGGACTGCAGTCTTCACATTCCAGATGTGTTGAACTATTCTCGTGTAGGCAAAATTCTATCATAATTAAAAACTGTCTTCACCATGAGACCTTAGGATAAACGTATTTCGTTAATTCTAACTGTGTTATTAAATCATTGAGATTCGTCATCATTATGAGCTCTTCTGAAATTACCAGCTAAGAGAGTTGTTATATATATATCCCTCTCCTATAACACAGTTTAAAAATATTTGACTGCTTCATCATTATAATCAAGTATTCTCACAGAAAAATATCTGTCAGGTGCAGAAAATAAGATTTGAAATGTGAAGCATCTTGTCTGTTTAGCAGCCGAGTAATTACTGTGCTTGGACGCGGACTAAAAATAGATGCAAGAGGTTCTTGTATCCCATCTTGTTTCAGTCTTAATCTCATTGCTTCGGAATGCTCGCCTTGTCGCTTTTCAAAAGAAATTTCCTTACGCAATCTGACTGCAGTCCCCAATTTTCAGGTTACTGTGCAAAAAGTAATAACGACTAATAGCAGTAATTGCGAAGAAACTGAAAATATCTCGAGACTTTTAGCTTTAGGTGCTCTTTTTCCGATAACTAGCATTATCAACTCTCATTTAACCTTCATTTAATCTAGTATACTTCTAAGAATATTTTACAAATTTTTATATTTTCGTAGTAAAGTGATTAATGAGAAAAAACTACTATTCAATAAAAGAGATATTGAATTTATATAATTACCTAAAGAATAACAAATCACCTTCGACGAATAAGTAATGCTCGTTTAAAAAAAAAAAATACATTTTGTCATTTTCCATCATTCCTGTTAATTAACGTTCAAGGATATGACTCTTCTTGCACAGGGGTCAAGGTTTGCCCCGTCGAGTTGAACAGACGGTTCCTTTGCCAAACACATGCCCCCCCCCCCCCCATCACTCGTTAAGGGTTGGGTTGTTTTACCTCTGAGCGGCACTTTTTTGCACAACATGGGCTAAATGGCCAGGTCACAAAGACCCCAAAGGCTCAGAGAAGGTTGGGGGAGGAGATCCATTGGAACAGCTGTTGGGAAACAGATGGTAGCCTCCCGTCAAGGCCATCCAGCGTGTTCTTTAACGTGCACAGGGTATGGCTCTCCCGCACACGGGGCCACGGCTTAACGTCCCATCCGACGGACGGTGGCATTTCCAAGCCCATCAGTGTCCCCTACTGACCGTAGGCAGGGCGGGAATTTTGCGGAGATAAATCTCAACGCTGACCCAGCTGAGACTCGAACCTGGGAACTACAGATTACGAGCCTGGCGCGCTACTGACTGAGCCACCCCCGCCCCCACTCGTTAAGAGCCGGAGTTTGCGGAAAACTTTCAACGGACGGAGACATGGGGCCTCGAAACTAAGAAAATCAGGTTAAGCGTCTGACGCGCAACCGACTGAGTTGGTTCAAGATCCTTTTCAATGGGGCACAGATGTTTAAGAGGAGAAGAAATATCAATTCGACCCTTGCGCATCTTGAACTCATCACTTTGATTTTTCGATACTGCATTTATATTTATCAACTAGCTACAAGTTCAGCTTTACAGATTCTTAAGCAAAATTGAAATGTTTGAAACTAGAGCAGCAAATTAAAATTTTGGTGTAATGGAGAGGATTGAAATGTCCTCTTCGAAGTGTTGAAAAGAAGTATCAGTAGGATGGCAAGCAGGTTAGTCTCAGGCTGAGCTCGAATAATGATCGAAAGTTTCCCAGAGTGTGATGTCAAGATACAAGAGAGTCTTTCGCAACCTAGTTCAAAAATATTAGAATGACATCATTGATGGGTTCTGTCAACATGGATCACTGTTATTGAACATGACTGTTTTGACCTTGCAGCATTTGCATAATGCAATCATTTGTGTTTAGTGTTTTAGCTCTACAGATATAATCCATCCCATTGCCGAGAAAGTTGAACGGGAATATTCTTTAAGCATAAAAAAGACTCATCTGGAGAGGAAGGGGATCTCCTTTTGAAAAACCTAATAGCAAGAATGGAATTTGAAAAAATAGCATATTTTATATAGTCTGATATAGATACAGACGATTGTGAGAGATTGACTGACAGGGGACATGCTAATTCTAACTACGATGCAGAAATGGCAGAGCTCTGAAAATTTTCACCTCGGTGTAATCTCGAGAAAATCCTAAGTTTGACCTCCGTGTCTTTCAAGGTCAAATGGAAGTCACATAGGGGTCAAACCTTGAGCTACGAGCGCTAGACACGTGAAAATTGGTGCCTGAGGGTGTTTTGGGTTGCAGATCTCAAAAACGTTACGAATTTTCAGATCCGGGGGGGGGGGGGGGGGGAGGATCCTTCGAGGTCAAAGGTCAAATTTAGATCTACCAGTGCTGGGGGGCTAAAAATTGGTTCCTGGGAACAATTTGAGTCATAGATCTCAGAAGTTATGCCAAATTTTCGATGCGATGGGTACTTCTAGGTCATAGTTCAAATTTCGATATATCGGTGCTTGAGAGCTAAAAGTTGGTGAATAGGGGGCTGTTTCAGGTAATAGAACAGTAAGAGGAATCTTCAGATCTCGCATTGCGTTCAAGGTCAAATAGGGGTCAAGAGGTGCCGAATGCACCGATTGATTTCTAGTAATATATATTACTGTTTCTTTCTTCATTTTTTAATAGCAATTTACCCCTCTTTTCGTCTTTTGTTCATAACCGGAATGGATTCGAAACATTTCAGTATTTGATAATCTGAATCAAATGTTTTCACAGAGAAATATATAAGATGATTTTGATGAGCCAACTGGGGCAAGCCTTCCGATATTTTTTGCTCTTACAACCGTGGGGAGCTTCTGGAGCCGCCCCTAGGTGGCATGTGACGCATTTCCAATATTTGCACGTTAGCAGAAAAAGTTTGACCACCCCTGAGGTAAATATTCTTATATTTAATGGGTTGTTTAAAGTTAGCCATTTCAACTTCAGCGCCCAAACAGGCTGCCAGAATCTAACTTTGAAAAGCGTTCCCTCTCCCAGTGCTGTTGCCCCTGAAATCTGCTTCAGAGTTAAGCGCCAAGGTGCTACTGGACCAGAGCCTTTTCGACACTGCGCGCAATACACTAAGACGGCCAAAATTAAGGGCCGCCGCGCCTCAAGTAAAATGTAAAAACGATGACTAAATTAAATTTAAGGCTAATAAATATGATTAAACGAGTGAACTTATGTATAATTAAATAAGTTCGTATATTTTCTTTAGTTTTATTTTTATGCCCTTTACTTTAGTTGTTGGGTTGTTTTACCTCTGAGCGGCACTTTTTTGCACACCATGGGCTAAATGGCCAGGTCACATTGGACCACGAAGACTCAGAGAAGGTTGGGGGAGGGGACCCACTGGAACAGCTGTTGGGAGACAGATGGTAGTCTCCCGTCAAGGCCATCCAGCGTGTTCTTTAACGTGCACAGGGTATGGCTCTCCCACACACGGGGCCACGGCTTAACGTCCCATCCGACGAACGGCGACCTTTCCAAGCCCATCGGTGTCCCTTACTGACCGTGGGCAGGGCGGGGAATTTTTGCGGAGATAAATCTCAACGCTGACCCAGCTGGGACTCGAACCTGGGAACTACAGATTACGAGCCTGGCGCGCTACCGACTGAGCCACCCCCACCCCATTTTTACTTTAGTTGGATGGCTTTTTTGTAGAAGCCATTCTGTTTTTGCCCCGGGCATCCGGGTGATTAGAAACGTCCTTGTAATGGCCTTAGCTACGTCATGATTTTTCCGGTCTAAGTAAGGCTAAGTTCCAAGTAACCCCGAAATGCACTTCCGTTTCCTGTTGCTACTGCATGTGGCTATCAAGGGCAAGAGACAAAAATGGAGACAAATTCTTACTCACTCGCTCTGCCTGTGATGTAGCAAACGAAACAACAGCCACTAATTGGGCTTTGTATCAGACTCAGCAGATTTGTCACTGCTTCAAAGGAGAAACTTCAGAAATTTCACGCGGCTAAACCTCTGTTGTCAAGAGACACGACGCCCTCTTCATAAATAATATGACAAAAACAACAAACTCCAGTTTCATTATTTTCGAATCAAATCATGATTCGTAGAGAGATAAGTCAGCCTTAAGAATCGAGAGAAGCGATTCTTCGGATGATTTTCACGAGAGGCTCTTATCTGTTCTGCTGTCCAGTGGGTCAATGACCCACCAGCAGTGATATCTATTGTGCAACAAGAAAGTGACATTCAAGAGGTCATACGACTTAATCCGATTGGCTGCAATCTTCCCTGCATTACAGTATTGGGTTGCTGAACAACGCTTAAATTGTGTCTAAATTAAATAAATGTGTTGCCTTAAGAAAATAAGATTGCGACAATATGGAGCTGATTCAGTGTCGGTGTTCCGGATTTAGTGCAGAGTTATATTAGGAGGAGAAGGGGAGGCAATGCACCTCCCCCCCCGCGGAATTTTAATTCTGAATAATTTTTTTTACTTTTTTTCTGTGCTGCTCAAGTGTGCAGAGTAAAGTTTTTGCTGACTTCCCCCCTCCCCACATGAATATTCAATTCGAGGGAAAAGAACACTGGACTAGTAAACATAACTGTTATATACAGGGTGAATCTGAAAAAGTGGGCAAAACTTTACGGGGTGGTAGAACGCAGCTATACGAGCAATATTCGTCATAGAAAGTATGGTCGGAACGCAAACGGCGAGCCGCTAGGTGGCGTTTGAAATGGTATAAAAGGGTCGGTCCTCGCACCCAACGGCATTTCTACCGTGGATTGCCGAGAGGATGGCTGGTTATACTAACCACGAAATGGCGGATATGCACTTTGTGTACGGTGCGGCGGACGGGAATGCAAGTGAGGCACAGAGTATCTCCTCTCCTTCTTGTGTTCATTCTTTAAATACGACAGTGGAAAACTACCTTTTAACTTCTCACCGCTTGCGTTCCGACCATACATTCTATGACGATTATTGCTCGTTTAGCTGCGTTCTACCAGCCCGTAAAGTTTCGCCCACTTTTTCAGATTCACCCTGTATATACATTTCCGAATATTGTTTTAAAAGCTCAGCAGAAAAGAGAGGGTAAAATCATATATTGTACAATTCGGCAATAATTTGAGAAAAAATATTGTTACGACAGATGAACGAGCAACAGTGACATCATGACTTAACGTGACTTGAACACTCATGTGTGCTTCTACGTGAGATTCAATTTAGCCAACGAATTGGAACTGAGAACGATTCGGAAGAATGAAAAAGATAGCAGTGCAGTGTGTTAAAGTTGTGAGATCTGAAAGGACGTTCAGATGGTCTGATTCAGTACACGTTAAGTGAAAATAATTAGTATATTTATTAGTGTGTACGCGGGTGTTTGTTTTCTGTTGTTAGTAACAAAAGTTTAGTGAACTAGCACAGGACGAGAGTTTGTTTACGTCTGAAGGTATTCAAATGACATGGTAAACAAAGTGAAGAGGTAGTATTTTAGTACAACAGACAGAGCTGATATTGTATGCTCTGTGAAAAAGGTTTATAGTAGTTAATTTATTTATAAGATACTTCATCCATATTTTTGTAACAATTTGCATTGTATTGTAATTGGTTTGAAAATATAGTTATTAGTTAGTACTCACGCTCAGTGCCTATACATTTTAAAATTCGCAATAATATTTTTGTAACAATTTGCATTGTATTGTAATTGGTTTAAAAATGTAATTATTAATACTCACGCTCAGTGCCTATCCATTTTGAAATTCGCAACAATATGATGGAATGGTGTTTTGGTCTGTTCCGTTTCAATCTCGCCACTTAAGCCTTTTCCTCCTCCGAATATTTTCTAAATCAGAGTCCGCGTATCCATTCCCTCACACAGTCTACTTTTCTTCCGTTTCAATAACAAACAGTTACTGGCTATTAGTTGATTTGAAACAAACAGTTTCTGGCTATTAGTTGATTTGAAACAAACAGTTTCTGGCTATTAGTTGATTTGAAACAAACAGTTTCTGGCTATTAGTTGATTTGAAACAAACTTAAAATATGTTCTGAAATTTTCTCGAAACACTTTGATCCAATTCCCTGAGAAGTTGAAAACGCAAATGGCGCTAAACCAAACAATTGATATCGCCAGACTTATCGTTTTATTTGTAATTTTTGTTTTAAAAAAAATCTACTGCCTAGTGGGCCCAAGTGCAGCTCCCTGTCCCTGTGGAGGATAAACCATTACGTTTAATGGTTTCATACGTAATAACAGATTGCAAGTACAGTGTTAAATGCGATATATTATGTGAAATTATGATCATCTGTGTATTTTCTTTCAGACGTCTGAGCTTTTTTTTTATCTCTGTTCGTGTTGTGGTGCCGGTCGACCTTCACCGCTCCTTGCATTGTGCACATTGCCATTACATATGACACGCGAAAGAAAACAATCAGAAGTCAGTGAACAACACAATGTTTATGGGTAGAATTCGCGAAATCACAACTTTCTGCTTGCAAATACATTGAAGTTAACATCCACATTTCTAAGGAAGCATTTTTTAGTTTCCCTTTTACTATTTGAATAAATTTTCTTCACCCAAAAGAGAAAAATTTTTTTTGTTACCTCACTACCAAGAGCAACCGAGCATTCAGTTTTCCATTAAGCTCCCCCTCCCCCATTTTTCCCGCACTAGAATTTTAATCTCGTAGTTTAGGGACCTGGGTTCGAGCCTCGGGTAAGGTATGGCTGTTTGTGTCGTTTTTCTGCTGAGGTCCTGCCATCCTCTCAGACCTTCTACTATGGCATATAAACTGACAGGCTCCTGTCAGACCTCTGTGGCAAGCAGCTTCTTGAGGAGGTATTTATTATTATTAGTTTACACTGACCATACGACGGAATTTATTCTAAATTTTAATTTGACAGGTGCTGAATCAAATAGTCTTGAGGATTTTTTCCCTTTATTGAAAGTATACAATTTTAAGTCGATATTTAAACTGTGAAATAATGTTAGACCTGTGATGCAGTATACCACAGAGCACAATGACTCAGTGGTAAGGTCACTCTTTTCTGCTATTTCCGGAGTTGGGTCCCCACTGTGCCTGCATTCAGATAAGAGAGGGGAAACAGATGATCTTGGAAATGCCAGCGGTCCTCGGACGAGACCTTAGGCAATGGCATAGTGTGGGCAAGAGAGCCATGCCTGTCTACGTTAAAGAACAGCTTGAATGGCATCTGAAGAACTGTCCAGCGGATCCTCTTCCCCTATTCAACTCTGAGCCCTTGGGGTCCTTGTGACTTGGACATTTAATATATACATTGTGTGCACAATAAAAGTGCTCTCTAAGAGCAACTAGACGTAATTATAGTAAGTTCTGCATATATTGTTATCAATAGCTAAAGATAATAAATATGATTTAATAAAGAAATTCATAAAGGACAGGGAATTTTTTTTTATTTTAGTTTGTATTTTTTTTTAATCTCAAAAATGTATTATAAATAACTGAGGCGAAATATTTATCTGTTTTCTACTCAGTTTAACATATTTTAAAGTGCCAATGGATGTGTCACAACAAGCAAAATGGCTTACCCAGAAAATTCCAATGGGTTTGGCATTTGTGGATCTAAAGAGGGTATTGGAGATTGGTACGCATAAGTGTGTGATTTTTGGGACTTCCTCGAGATAGGGGAGGCGTTATAACCCCACAACTGTACTATTAAGGGCTTCTTAGTGCTGTGATCCTACTCATTTCCGATCAAGCCAATTTGGCGTTCTGATTTCGACATGGCAACAAAGACGACACGTGACACCAGTGGTATAGACAGGTTATAACATCAGGGGGTGGGAGAGCACATAAAAAAGGAGCCACTCCACATATCAAATAAAATGGCCATATACCAAATAAAAGTTGCCACTTTTGGGGAATGTGCTCAGAGGAAACGACAGACCCCCCCCCTCCTCCGCTCCACCGTAGCTACGTCACTGCATGACACTCTACCACTCAGATGTGTAGCAGGAATGGACTGTCCATGATAATCGTTTAAAGTTTTGTCATTTTTCAGCTTTAGCAACCTCTAATGTCGGAAATTCAAACTATTAGAAGATTCAGAAAATGCTAATCGTATTATCAGTAGTTATTCAACCAAAAAGAGATTTCCATTTAGCTCTTAGATCAAAAATGCTAAATGTCTACAGACGAACAGACGATAAAATGAAACAATAACTCGTGTGTTTTTCTAAAAGGAGCTATAAATAGTAGTTAAGCCGTTCCCATCTTCCTAATTTAGAAATGGGCGACCATTGGGTCAAGATGATTTGGTACCAAATTCATCCCCCTTCAAAAGAAATATCTGAAGGTGTTATAGACACCGGGTCTAACATATTTTAGCTTATACTACGGGGACAGAATAGTTATATTTAGGGCCGGATCTAGGGGGAGGGGAGCATGCCTCCCCCCCTTGAGAATGCTATCAAGAGTAACGGAGGTAAAAAAATTATTAAAGTTGTGTAAATTTCATGCTTTTCTCAAGAAATTTTTCAAAAACCTCTAAAACGGAGGGAAAATTCTTAAACTGCAATGGGAATCCAGTCCCCATTTACTTTTTTCCTGCACCGTTGCTTCATTTGTTATATCCGAATATTTATACAATTTCTCATGGAAAACGATAGATAAATGACCGTTCGTTTTCATGACGATTGTGAAGAAGAAAAATCAGACAAAATATTTAACTAAATCTTTCTCTCGTGTTCAAAAATATATCTCGCAAGTTATTACCAATGTTTATACACGTCTTCGAATATAAGGAATGGCAGTATTCGCCCTTTCAAAATGGTTTACAAATGCTACTTGTAATTTTCAATATAATAAATATGTCAGCCTTTTCATTTACTTTTCACATTTACTTTTACCTGGGTTTGCAATGCATTAACCCAACGCACGCGAACCAGTCCAGCAGACCTCTGACATTGCCGTGGTGGCATCACACAGACCCCAGCTTCGATCTCCATTCAGCGTTGCCAACCTCAGCTAAAATAGTCATTTTTACGTCAAAGTAGGATTATTATCTTTCACAGTTCTCTATGTTGTAAACATAATTTCTGCTTTTCAATTTGTAAAATAATGGGGGGATAATTTTGCCCCCGTTCCTAAATAAGCAAGGGGGCAATTGTCCCCTGTCGCTCCCGTGAAGTCGGCGCCAATGGGTACTAATTATATGTGCCATAAACCTACGCTACAGCTTTATTAGATTGGTAAGCCGATTCCATCCATTATTTCACTGGAAATAATGTACAGGACTGTTCGGGAAACACTGCTGTACACTATTTCCAGTGACATTTATCATATTGTGTGCAAAAAAAAAAATGCACTCTGAGACAAATATTTTTTTACAGCAATGTTTTCCAAACTAACAAACTATTCCAGTGAAACAACCAACTACATTTCTGCTCTTTAATCATAAAAATTATATCGTTAATGTTGTTGGACGCTATTGCTGCCATTTCTAATTGAATACATTGTCATTCAACTTTAAGAGTTGAATATGTAACTTTATATATTTCTTCAGTTTTTTTATAGTAGAATATGAATTTTTGTTCTCTAATTGCCCTTTTTAGTTAATTCTTCCCAGGAGAGTCTTTGAAATCTCGAAAAATGCAAAGGGGTCCAAACCTGAAAACTTTATGCATCTTTCCTTACATTTAACATCTAATCTCATTTACAAACAAATTTCACAAATACCTTTCTAAATATTCAATTTCCTCAATCCAAAAAAGGTAGCTACTCATTACGTTGTTTTTACTCGTTCGAAATGAATTTCCATTTGCTTTAGTGTTTTAAAATCGGTTCTTAAAATAAGATACAAATCTCTGATTTGGGAAATTTCTG
Organism: Ryuthela nishihirai; assembly: GCA_038380435.1. NCBI lineage: Eukaryota > Metazoa > Arthropoda > Arachnida > Araneae > Heptathelidae > Ryuthela > Ryuthela nishihirai. The sequence continues at coordinate 13,894,254 of JAWZYU010000003.1, forward strand.
ATTAAAATCGGAAGAGTTCTGTGATAATCTTGATTTTATGAAAGAAGTCCCCCCACCACTTCTTTAGAAATTGAGAAATTTAGATATTATTGAGGAACGACGTCATGTTTCCAAGGTCATTGGATCATATCAGCAATGACAGATTAAGAGAGTCAACCCTTCAACTGAGGAACGACACTTGAAGCGCAGATGCGTCATTGGTGAAGATAAAAGATCAGCGAGACCATCAAAGCATGACTTTAGTGCCAACTGGAAAAAGAAGAATCGCATGTAACTTTTATTTTATGTCGTTTTCATGATTCAGTTACAGTGAATAGCACTACAGTGCATTGCATCACAGCATCTGATAAAATATGATTTAAGATAAAAGCCGAAAAGATTAAAATTGGATTACATCTACTACTGCTCTACAAACGAATACAAAACAATTAAGCATTATTTTTATCTATACAGTTAGTGAGTTTGTGGCATTTTTCTAAATGTAGTAAATGTTGGAAATTATTTTACAACTTTTACTCTCTGCATATGATAATTTTATCAGAATGGAACAATAATGAATTTTCGATACAATACAGAACATTGAAGAATAATTTTGAAAAATGCTCACTACAAGAAAATCTCCCAATAAAATTAATTCCTTAAAGCGAATTTTTTTTTCAGATTTTTTAGGGCGGGGTGGCTCAGTTGGTAGTAAATCAGGCTCCTATTCTGCAGCTCCCAGGTTCGAGTCCCACTTGGGCCAGCGATGAGATTTTTCTCCTCAAAACTCCCCGCCCTGCCCTTGGTCAGTAGGGGAACACCGATGGGCTTGGAAGGCCGCCTTCCGTCAGATGGGAATGTTATGAACACGCTGGACGGCCTTGATGGGAGGTTACCATCTGTCTCCCAACAGCTGTCCAGTGGGTCCCCTCCCCCAACCTTTTCTGAGCCCTCGGGGTCATTGTGACCTGGTCATTTAGCCCACTGTGTGCAAAAAAGTGCCGCTCAGGGGAAAAATAATCCTACAACAGTTTTTTTAAATTTTACTGCAGGTGACTAGAGATATTTTGGGAGGGACCTTATTGATGCAACGACCCCCCCCCCCCCTTCCTCTTCTTCAATATATGTGGTAAAACTTATCAGAACCTGTCACAAAAATTTCATTATACATTTTTTAGAAGTACCTTTGAGGCGATGTTTTTTATTTCAAAATTAAAAAAATATATTAACACTGGTACAAACGAAAACATTTATTGCACAACCAGTGATCCGATTCTACATCTTTCATTAATAACAGTCACGCCTGGTAACTTGGACGAAATATTTGTGATTTCTAGAAGCCAGATGGCAGAAGTCGATCAAGTAAACTGTTTTCAGCATTATTTCTCTTTTTGAAACTTTTAACGCCAAAATACAAAATATTTGCCTTATTTTATAGAACTTTTATATAACTTTTTTAAAAATTTTGAGGAAGAATTTAGATTAAAATAATAACTGATGTTATCCTTTTTCCAGGACTAAATTAATAAATCAAATATTCATACTTTGCTTCGACTTATAGTTTCGTAAAATTTTCGTCGACATAGACAGATGTCGTCAATGATGAATCTTCATAGCGAGTAATCAGATCTATCGTACCTTTAAGAAGAAAAAAAAACAAGAATCTTATAAAGCCAACTTCGAAACCGAATGGATGCTATCCCACCTCTTTTTCTATAGCCCTAATTCATTCGCGTTTTGTATCGAAATCTTTACGTTGAGGGTGGGTGCTGCCTATTCTACTGTTATTACACTGCTCGAGAAAAGTTGAGCACCGATTAGCAAAATATGAAAAAAAAAACACTTTAAACATAAATAAAAGATACTTTAACATACCTATATAATGCGTAGTTAGAAAAAAATCAACATATAAATCACGTATGACGTCATGGAATATGTAAAACAGAAATCTTATGATAGGAGTACTTTTTTTGAAACTCTAATTGAAATTCGATCGTTTTAAATTGAAACTCTATATTGCCAGTCTGGAATCGTCGATTGCTTCTTGATGCCTCGAAGAAAGTCTTTAGACTAGACAAAACGATGAAGAGGCCATTGGAAGTGTGGAAACTGGTTAAACAATCAAGGTATTTGGTGATCAAGGTCTATGCAGCTCTGTGGGCAGGGTTTGTTCATTTCGTGTCCATTATTCTGTTATCCCAAGTTTATGCAGCAATTCCAAACAATTATCAGATCGAGGGTTTACTAGGGTTACAACCCCTCAAGATGACTACTAAGTGGAAAATTGTCCCTGATGAAATAAGAGAGCAACATCATCATCTTTACCTCGGAACCTCATTGTTGCCACAGGATAGAAATGATACGATGCTAATATATAATAAATATTAACTGAGTGATAGAAATAAAACAATACATTTGTTCATAAGTTTTTTTTTACTTATGTTTCATTTCATAAACGAGTATTTATATTAACGATATGAATTTTGGTGAAATATATGTCGCCTCACTGTAGAACGCCCAAAAACTGCCTTCTACATGTAAATTCACTACTGATTCTTTGCAGTCTGAATGGATTGTGTAAAGTAATTGACATAGAATTGGGGTTTGACAATTATTCGGCATAAGGAACCGTCCATTCTTTAAATTGCCGAAAAGAAATAATGGGACCAAGTAAGCTTCAACTTTTAGATCGGCCGACATTGTCTGGTGTTCCCTGGTTCGACTCACCATTGCACCACCCTCGATGAAAAACGACTCCCTATGTACCTGGAAAGGCCAGCGACCATCAGATGGGGCATTCAGCTGCAACTTCATAAGAAGAACTAATCCTATGCACGCAAAAAGGACACGCTGTGTGGTCTTAATGGGATGCTCCAATCTGCCCATGTGTAGATTCTTTCTCATTTATCCCATTGTATACCAAAAAGACTTTTATTGTGATTGTATTAGTTAGCGTGCTTGGATAATGATCAACAGGACTTATATTCGATACCCGGATAATGCATGGATGTTTATTTTCCTTGTCTTTCTGCCAAGGACTCGCTTTCCTCGGATATCTTCTCCTTGGCGTATTGTGCAAAATAGTTCCATTCAGAGAGAAAACTTTTAAAAACAATTTACATTGTTTCCAACGAATTGTTCATAATTTCGGCATTGGAGCTCAATTAGCTTTTAAGAAAATTGTTCGTTTTAAAAGGATTTGTGGCTCTTTAGTGCAGATATCGAGCCGTCCCGTGGCCGAGTGGTTAGCACGCTTGGCTACTGATCTACGGGACCTGGGTTCGAGCCCCGGGTAAGGCATGGATATTCGTGTTGTTTTCTGCTGAGGTCCTGCCATCCTCTCAGATCTTCTACTCTGGCATATAAAGTGACAGGCTCCTGTAAGACCTCTGTGGCAAGCAGCTGCTTGAGGGGGTATTTATTTTATTTATTTATTTTATTAGTGCAGATATCAAATAACTAGAGAAAACACATTAATGCATATGTAAAATAATATCAGATAACTAGAGAAATATGGGCAGCAATAAACGAATATAGAAATTTAAATCTTATCTTAAATTCATGAAAGGGACCTTCAAAATGGTGAGTGTGCATGTTATCTCAATTGTAATCAAATGATCAGCCTTGACAACTGACATCAAAATATCACTCTGCGATTATTTTCATTGCGTTGCATTTTCAGCTTCGAGTTCATTGTTGAGGCATTTCTAATTTACCCTAATTGTTTCCATAAAAAAACTATTTGCGTGACAAATTTTGAAAACTACTTAAATCTTTCCTGTAACTTCTGGATCACTGATTCCATCCTTCTGGAGCCGATTATTTACAAGATATTATTTTCTGACGGTCCCTCATGGATAATCAAATGTTTTTTACTGGATAAAAGTAACATTCCTTGTTACACATCTAATCTAAACTTGTTCATAATTTCAGCACCTTCAAAATATTTTCTCATTTGCCTATACCAATTAGTGCGTTTAAGCATTTATAACATATTGTTGCTTTTTTTTTATAATGGATGAGCACTGAGCGTGGGTATAAGTAAGTATATCTTTATAATAAATGATAAATAAAAAAATAAATACCCCCTCAAGCAGCTGCTTGCCACAGAGGTCTGACAGGAGCCTGTCAGTTTATATGCCAGAGTAGGTCTGTGAGGATGGCAGGACCTCAGCAGAAAAACGACACATACATCCATGCCTTACCAGGGGCTCGAACCACAGGTTCCTTAGATCAGTAGCCAAGCGCGCTAACCACTTGGCCATACAAATGATAAAACAATGCAATTTATTACAAAAGCATGGATGAAATTACTTATAAACAAACTAAATACTGTCGTATATAAAGTAATAATCTTTTCCTGCAGAACAGTTAAGACCAGCTCTGTCTACTCAATTGATCAACGTTTACCTCTTAATTTTTATAATCAATATCCTTCTTTTTATCCCTCATTTCGGCGCAAACCATTAATTTTCTGTGTTAACTCATTAGATTTTACACTAATAAAATTAATCAACCTCCCGCGCACTCACCATATAAAATAATTCTTCTTTTCAAACACTTATCGCGTATATACTGAGACTAACTGCGTCTTCTTTCACATATCCACAACTCCAATATTGCAATTCTATCTTTCTATTTTTCAGATCGGTTCTGTATTCCAATTCGTTGGTTACATAAATCTCACGCAGAAGCATAGGAGAGCGTTCGTGTCACGTTTATCATAAACTTACTGCAGCACGTTCATCTGTCGTAACGATATAATGCATTTGTAAAAATGGTAATGGTTATTGAGCGATGAAAATTAATGCCGTCCCAAGATATTTTGCAGCTCTAAACTAAATTTACTTTTTGCTGCTCCATGTAATTTTGTTTCAGCCTGCTAACCGCCCCCCCCCCTTCACCCCCACCCCTTCCCGAAAAAAAAAATGTTTTGCACCTCAAATCAATTTACTTTTGTGCCGTTACAACTGATTTATTTATTTCCACCTCAAGTGTTTGTACCATTTTTATCATCTCAAACGACCTTATCATTTTTTTGTGGCTCCGAGTAAACATTTCTGCGTTCACATTTGAAATAAAATGCCAGTTAAACCATTAATAACAAGGTTTTAAAATTACTCTGCTTGCAAAGTTAAGCAAATACCTTAGTACTTTGCATTAATGGCACTTTCATTTTGAGTTGAGATTATAGCAAGCCCATCCAATTACTAAACTGTCAAAGTAGAAATCGCAACACCGCGAATGAAGTAATATATACACCCCAAACCGACAGGATGGAAGCTACGAGGATGGATGTGCAAATGATCAACAAACGGAACGTGAGAATGCAAGGTGCAGCATGGTAGTTTATTGCAGATTCTTCAGCACGTAGTAGGCCACCTCGGGTGGTTGTACAAGCCTGTAGATATCTTGACATTCCATCAATCAGATGATTAATGGTGTCTTGAGGTACGGTGTTCCAAACAGCATCCAACTGGGCACGCAACTGTACCAAGTTCGCCACCAGAAGGAGCCGACAAGTCCTTGGAGTATGGCGGCCATGGGAGAATGTCTACACCTTGGCGCATGTCCATTGTTGCATTTGCGGTGTGTGGAGTGCCTTATCCTGCTGCAGAATCAGTCCAGACATGGTGGTAAGGAAGGGTCATGTCACAGGATTAATGATGTCATCGATGTAACGTCTCTCCGTTAGCAAGCTAGAAACATGGAGCAGAGATGTCTGGCCGCCATATGTGATGCCACCCCATACAATTGTACTACAGTGGGGAGCCATATGGCGGTTAATGGAATAGACTTCCTCATATCGTTGATGGCCCCAATACCATGCGGACAAATGGCCATTTGGCATGCCGAAACAGAAGCAGGACTCATCCATGAACAACAATCTCCTCCATTCCATAGTCCAATGTTGCCTCGCTTGACACCAGTGGAGATGTCTCTGCAATGGCAGATGCCGGACTGGATGTCTCGCCCTCATTCCTGCATCATGCAAACATTATCTAATGATCTGCGTGGGGACCCCAGTACCCACAGCGGTCTGCAAATTACTCTGCAGCACAGTCACTGTGGTGAAAGGGTCGAGAACGGCCGTCCTATTGCGATCTCACATCCTGTGGTGTGGCATGCTGGTCCCATACCTGTCGTTCATGTCATTTGGTGCTCCATGATGTTGCATGAGATGCACTGTTGCATTGTGCTCACATCGCACCTCACGCGTGAAGCGATTGCTCGAAGGCTCAGTCCGAGATCTCGCATATCGATAATTCTCTCTCTCTCAGAAGGCGTTAATTGCACATAAGAGTCCCACTGGCATCTCCAAAGAATGTTCCGAACATTTTCGCATCATGCTCTTCAACCTCACTGTCGGTCATGCTATGATACGAGCTCATGGATGCCAGGTATTTATCCATGGCTTGGCTGGTTCTCACGTGTCCATTCGCTGTGGAACTTTTACCATTTGTATATCTCCAATGACCGATTGCCTCCTGCGATTTACATATCTCTACTTCCATTCCTCTTGGTGTTGCATTTCCATTTTGAGCAGTATAGCATACCACCCTTAAAATTTTTCTTCCTCAAGCCACGGCTTGATGCTTTTGCTATCGGCTCGTCCTTGATGATAATCTAAGTATAAACAAATTCACCTTGATTGGTGCAAAATTATGGCTTATCATTGCAGAGTAGAAACATTTTTAAATGTAGGTAAATTATCTTTATTACCGTAAAACAGTCCATTTCTGATTTTCAGTTTTCATTACTTTGCCTACCATGTATTAAAATAAAACCGCATATAGACGTTTTTCGTTTCTACCTTTATTATTGTTTCTTTTCTACAACTATAAAACGTATCGCCTCTGGCGAATATGGAATGCTCGCTTTCAAAGGAAATAAAGCTTTTCATTTTCTAAATTTTTGCACCCTTTAGCAATAGTAATTCATATTAATAAATGATTGGAAAATCTAAATAGTAGTGTATTATGGTCTGTAAATAATAGCTAGGCATACACTGGAAGGAGAGCTGTATACGAATCCCCTGTGATGATGCACAGAACTGGCCACGTATAGCATCTAAAGTCCAACTCCACTTTCTCTTGGTGCAGGCCTTTTGTACCTTTCAAAAGAGATATTCTCTTTTGGGAGGGAACGAATATATATATGATGACAAGACCCACTAGTTCCATCTAAAGCACTACCAGTATAGGGAAATGCCATATTCACCACTATCTACAGTCAGGGGCAAGACAGTACCATATAGATACAACTAATCCCCGACTACATGATGGCGAACACTACTATAGGAGTAAAACTCATCCATCGGTCAAAACCTAAATTTAATCTATGTCGCGGACCGCCACAAACAAGGATATAGAATCCAAGTTGCCTCGGCTCCCGTGACGGGAACTCTTAGTCCAGTCCTTCCATTGGGGTCCTGTCCAAGGTTACCTAGAAGACAAGGCCATGACAGTGATACTGTGACGTCACGGACGGAGGGGGAACAGGCGAATGAGGTATCTCCGTTAAAGCCAACGCAGCAAACAAACAAACAGCGCAGTTCATTCGCCTATTCTCCCTGGAGGGATGACGTCACAGTATCGCTGTCATGGCCTTGTCTTCTAGGTGGCCTTGCCCTGTCCAACGTGGCGAGAGTCTAGTCAGTAGGGCCCTCAACTTCTTCCGTCTTAGCCTGTCCGACTGTTGCCCAATCCGGTCAGCATAGCCTTCGACTTCATTTAGGCCCTCAAGCCCCCCCCCCCCCCCTCCACCTCGACAAGGTGGTCCCTTATCGAGGGGGAGGGAACGAAAGTGGAGGGTTGCTAGATCAGTGTGGCCTACTGATCTGGTCATCTATGACCACTTTTCCTTTTTTTTTTACTGTCTGCTGAGGAGTGGCTAACTTTACAGGGTCCTGGTGCTGACCATTTATGTCTATTGCACTGGGTTATGGCTTTGAGCTTGAATACAGACCCTGAACTTGCTACACTGGTAGGCCTCTGTTGAGGGAAAATCTACCGCATTGCTTTCTGCTTGCCTATAAGTTTCCAGCCCTAAGTGAACAGATGCACAGAATACCTAGTATCAGCAGGTGGATAATACTGATCAGAGACCATCGCAGGTACTTGAACACTTTAGCTAGTTAGATATCGCCAATCCTACTCTGGAGTATTGTATCTCTGACAGGTCAGTTTCTGTTTTTTATTCTGGTTATCTTAAAAGTCCACTTATAAAAAGCGGCGCCTGAAGTTCCTACCAGCAATGGTAACTTCAGCATTTAGCAGTATGTGGATTGAGTTTTTTCTCATGTCTGCGATTAGGGGGCTGTTTGATTTTCATGAACCTACCTCTCTCAATAAACCTGGTTTCTCTAAAAATCCTACTAATCATTTTCCTTCCGTAGATAATGGAACGTGAGGACATTGCATAGAGATCATTCTATGCCCACTGGACTGACTTCATGTCCTCATACAGGAATTCCAGAGTTATGAAGTAAATATTCTGGGCTTGCAAGAGACCAGATGGACAGGTAACTGTCAGATACTTAAAAATAATTTTAAATTTCTCTTTTCAGGGAGGGAGGATGGAAAGCATCTCCAAGGTATAGGTTTGCTTCTCAGCAGCATGCCGATGATACTCTTCTAGGATCTGATTGTATTAATGAACGATTTTTTACTACTAAATTTAAAACTAAGGTTAAAGACCAAAATGTTTTCTGTTGTTATGCCCCCACAGAGTACTCTGATGAGAATGAGATAGATAGGATTTACCGATAACATCAGGATATTTTTAATTATGTTAAGAAAAAAAGATATTTCTCTTGTGATAGGTGACTTCAGTGCTAAAGTTGGTACTGACTCTGACCTTTGGGCAGCAGTGTTAGGTTCCTTTGGCATTGGCAGTTCCAATAGCAACGGGGATTGCCCCCTACAGGTAAGCAAACTGAATAGTTTGAGAATAACTAACACTTAACTACAAACACTGGAACATTTATTAATACACGTGGATTGCATAGGAATAAGATGGAATTATATATTAATTAACAGCAACTCAGTTACACCAAATTAGAAATACCAGATCATATAAGGGAGCTGAAATTGGGTCTGACCATTAACTGGTCAAAAGTGTCTTACGATTGAAGCTTAAGAAATGTGTCCTAAGATTACAAAAGAAATACCTTTCATACTGGTGCTCTGAAAGATTCTGATATAGCCAAAGCATTCCAGAATAGGCTACTTAGTCATTATGACAATTGTGGTTTACTTACTACTGAAGTTGAGAAAGAATGAGATCAGTTTAAACAGGCTTCTCTTCAAACTATCAGTACTGTTTTGGGTAAAAAGAGAGCAGAAAAGACAAATCCATTTCATTGATGAGGCTGTGGAGCATATTTATGCAACAAGGAATTACAGGAATAATTTGAATTAACACCCTGTTAATCCTAATAGACAACATTACAAAAATCTTAATTAACGTGTAAAGGATTAGTTAACAGCTGATAAAAGTTTTGGCTTGTTTGTTGGCTGGCAAAGCAGAAGGAAGAAACTAGAGAGCACAAGAGCAAAGTTGTACCACAGTTACTCTTTTGTGTGGGAAGGTACATGCTGGCATATAGAGATCAAATGATGAAAGTCAGTGAAGGTGAGGATTCTGTCATGGTTAGGTGGGTTGAGCATTTCAGATAAGGATCTCGTTTTCTTCCACATACACCCTCCTTGGGAGTAAAGGTAAAAAATCATTGTTGTCAATGCAAATTTCGTGATCTTCACATTTCATCACCAAAATTTAAAATTTCTAACACAATTACATCGCTTGCAATATTCATTTAAAACTTTGCCATTTTCAAAAATTTCCACCGTTAGAGGGCACATTCATAGCTATTGGGAGATTCCGAAAGTGCGAATAGTAATATTACATCAGTACCTATCGAAACAAAGAAAATTTTAATTTATCTTCAAAAACAAAGGAGTTGAATAATGTACAGACAGACAAATCATCAGATAGGCTACAAAATGGAAACATTAGTTTGCTTTCCCTAAAAATGAGCTAAATATCAAATATTTGCAAAATATATCAAATAGGTTTGGGTTTTAACTTCCCTCTATTTACATTATTATTTCTTATGTGAAATTTGTATCCAATTAATGAGATTTCACCTTGCACGAATTGTTTCAAGAACATATCTATCGTGTTAGTCGAAGATTGGATGCACTTGCAAAAATAGCGTTTTTTAAATATTAGTCTTTCAATTTTTTTACTTCTTTTTAGAATTTTTGGGGAGGAGAAATGCCATCACCTTAGCTACTTACCCGATATTATTCAAGTTCAAATCAATACAAATTCCAACGAAATTCAATGAATTTTGTTATATTTTAGTGCGACCAAGTAAATATAAAAAGTTAATTTAGTTTGTATTTCCTTTCGGTAGTTTATGTTTTGTATTTAAATGTATCAAAATATTCAAAACCTTATTAAACGCTAATAACTACGGTGACCATTTTTCTTCCAGAAAAATATAGAACACTGATAAAAAAAATTCTGCCTTTTTTTATTAATACTATTGGTTTATCAGTTTTTTTTTCACATTACTATTAATTTCATGCTATATCTGGCAAAGTCACCTTCAAAAAGTAGTAATTATAGAAAAGCTCTAAAATAAAACAAATGATATGCATACATTAATTTTATTTAAAAAAAAAATACCCTCTCAAGCAACTGGTTGCCATCGAAGTCTAACAGCAGCCTGTAAGTTTAATACGTCATAGAGAAGATCTGTGAGGAAGGCGGGATCTCAGCAGAAACAACAGCACAAACATCCATGCTTTTTCTGGGGCTCGAACCCAGGTTCCTTTGATCAGTAGCCAAGTGTGCTATCCACTCATCTATGAGACGGCTAATTTCATTTAAAATGAAAAAAATATTCAGAAAAGTGGAAAAGAACAAATGTATTACTAAAATAGCTTAATTTGTCATAGGTTCACACTATTACAAGACTTATATAATAATTTAGTAGAATTTAATAATTCCGAATTATCATTATCATTATCAAAAAAAAAATGGCAAATTACCACTTTATCTACCCAGTATACCCAGTAAAATGATAATTAGTATGATGTTGAACCGCCCCGCACAGCATTGCATTCATGAACATGGCAGAGAAGGCTATTGTACAGCTCTATAATGTCCTCCTGAGGGATTGAACACCAAACAGCACCAAGCCGCTGTTCCATTTCCATGACAGTGGTGGTGCATCTCTTGGGTGTTGGTGGAGCTGTCGGCACATCATGTCCCAGATGTGTTCAATAGATGAAAGTTCCAGCGAGTGTACTGGTCATGGTAGTACCTGAACGTTTTGCTCACGTAGATACTGCAGACTAATGCAGGCTGTGTGGGGTTCTTGCTGGTAAAGGGTTTTGTGCTGTTGAACAAATGGGACAACCACTGGCTGCAAAATGTTGGTAACATATCATTGGGCAGTTAGAGATCCCCTTATGATGACCAGTTCTGAGAGATGTCTGACTAATGCCATTCCACACCAAGACCAGGTGCTGGAGCTATGTGATGATGTCGCATACAGTGGGTGGCATTCCTTTCCCCTGGATGGCAGAGAACACGTTTACCGCAGTGCTGACCAAGACAAAAACGAGATACGTCACTAAATGCCATGGTACTCCACTCTTGTTCGTTCTCGTTCTGTCTGAGGCGACACCACTGAAGATGTGCTTGCATGTGGTCAGATGTGAGGGGCAAACGCAGTGCTGGACAATAGACTCACAATGAAAACTATAAAAGCTTGTTGTTTACCATCCGTCTGATAGGTATTCGAAATGTTGCCTGTTGCCATTCCCATTGCAGTTGTGTTGTAGTCACGAATCTCTCACACAATGCCATGTGTTGCAAATGACAGTCCTGCACTTCATGGTTATACATCATCTTCCTGATCCTTGTTAGCATGTGCTGAATCCTTCTTGACCCACTGGCACCATATGTGAACGATGGTGCTGGGATTTTCAAATTTTCAAATTTTCAAATTCAAATTTAAATTTATTTTCAATAAGTATTATCTATAATTATTTTACATAAAAAATCCACTAAGCCGAAGCTTATCAGTGGGAATGTACATATATGATTTTACAGATATGATCTAGATTACATCAGTAGTACATAAAATGAACGAGAGAAAAAGAAAGAATAAATGAAAACGAAAACCGACAAAATGATAAAAGTTTACAAATAAAAACATCACTTTTTCATCAACCACTGAAATAAGTTTTCTTTAACATCACAATTTTTTTTAAGTTAACTATTTCTCTAGGAAGCAAGCAGCCAACAAGTTCACCATATCTCTGTTCGACAAACCAACTTCTCTAAGGCCAATGATTCTTCCATGCTCAAAGTCTGTTAACTGTTGGAACGGCTGTCGACATTTGTGTAAGTGCATCTTTAGTGGTTTAGAACAATGTTCCCAAAGTTTTGTCAACCAGAGAGCTTTGGTTGCCTTTATCTGTGTTTGACTGCTACACACCTGTGATGTCAGCTCGCTTCTGTCCAATCGTTTTGATCGTCCTGCAAACCTAATCATTTCCATGCATTTCCACATACTATCGCCTCCCTAAATTTCTTCACAATTGCATAACTTCTTGCAAGTGTTGCATTTTTTATTTCCTGTAGTGTATATGTACCAGGGATGGATCTAGGATAGTGTTAATATTTGAGAATATTAATAATCAGAGAGAAGCAAATAAGTTAAACACATATGCACTATATGATCAAAAGTATCCAGACACTCATTCAAAATCTCCCAAAAAATAGGAAAGGAATTAATATCGCGTTGGTCCACCCTTTGCTGCTATCACAGTCTCCACTCTGTGGGGAAGGCTTTCCACTAGATTTTGGTACATTTGCTGTGGGAACTGTCAAGCATTTTGCCACCAAAACATTGATGAGACCAGTCATTGATGTCAGACGGTTCAGTCTGGTTTGCAGTCGGCGTTCCAATTCATCCGAAAGGTGTTCCATGGGGGGGGGGGGGGGGGGGGGTTAAAAGCATGAGCAACAGGGCTCTGTGCTGGCCAGTCGAGCTCTTCCCCACCCATCTCATCAAATCATTGCTGCGTGGTTCTAGCTTTGTGGATGCATTACCATGTTGATACAAGAAAGGATCTTCACTGAACAGCTGCTATAAAGTTGGGAACACAGATTGGCGAGAATGTTGTTATAGGCCATTGCGTTCAGAGTCCCGTTCACTGAGGGGTGGGGGTGGCTCAGTCGGTAGCGCGCCAGGCTCGTAATCTGTAGTTCCCAGGTTCGAGTCCAAGCTGGGTCAGCGTTGAGTTTATCTCCGCAAAATTCCCCGCCCTGCCCACGGTCAGTAGGGGACACCGATGTGCTTGAAAAGGCCGTCGTCCGTCGGATGGGACGTTAAGCCGTGGCCCCGTGTACGGGAGAGCCATACCCTGTGCATGTTAAAGAACACGCTGGATGGCCTTGACGGGAGGCTACTATCTGTCTCCCAACAGCTGTTCCAGTGGGTCCCCTCCCCCAACCTTCTCTGAGCCTTCGGGGTCCATGTGACCTGCCATTTAGCCCATGGTGTGCAAAAACGTGCCGCTCAGAGGTAAAACAACCCAACCCGTTCACTGAAACTAAGGAACCCAGCCAGAACCGTGAAGAGCAGCCACAGTGCATGATGGCTCCTACACCAAATTTCATAGTTCGCATGAGGCAGGTAGCGTTCACCTGGCATACCCCGTAAGCAAATTCGTTTGTCGGACTGCCAGATGGTGAAGCATGATTCGTCGTTCCAGAGAACGTGGTTCCACTGCTCAAGAGTTCACTAGCGCCGTGCTTTACAGCACTCCAACCGACGCTTGGCATTGATCTTGTTGAAGTTAGGCTTATGTGCAGCTGCACGGCCATGGACCTCATTCCTTGCAGCTCGTGACAAACTGTTATAGTGTTGGCATTGCTTCCAGAGGCATTTTGGAACTCGGTGATGAGTGTTGCAACCAAGGACAGGCGATTTTGCTGCTGCACCACCGCCTGTCCTTGGTATTTATACCATTTATATTTGAAATTTCCAACCATTTATATTTGAAATTTCCAACTACCTTCTTAAAAGCTCAACAGCTATTGTTCTTGGCTACAGTGAAAAGGAACTTATTCAAACTTTGGGAATTTGTAATTTTTGAGAATATGGGAATTTGCAAATAACTACAAAACGTGTATTTAAGATTTCAAGAAAAGCAATTAAATTCATTAATGACCATTGCAGTTTCTGCAGTTTTTTCCCCAGATATCTCCTCTCTCACAGGTCTTTAGATATTTGCTCTGCGATGGCATTTAATAATTTTCTTGCCTGGAAAGCGGTGTAATTTTTTTAAAGTAATTTGGGTTAAGCCGTCCATGGCCGAGTGGTTAGCACGCTTGGCTACTGATCTAAGGGACCTGGGTTCGAGCCCCGGGTAAGGCATGGTTGTGCGTGTTGTTTTTCTGCGGAGGTCTTGCCATCCTCTCAGACCTTCGACTATGGCATATAAGCTGACAGGCTCCTGTCAGACTTCTGTGGCAAGCAGCTGCTTGAGGGGGTATTTATTTATTATTTATTTTTAATTTTGGTTAAAGATCGGTGTCTTTCTACTGTTCAATTGTAGGAATGTCTCACCTAAGCTTAGGGTCATTGACCTGTTGTTCAGTTCTTTGTAGTATATAGATTCCAATCAGCAGTTCTATAACTAGAAGTCTGCTATTTATTAAACCCGAAACGAAAATAATGTAAAAAAATTCTAGAAACAATGTATCTTAAGAATTAAATTTATGACAAACTCGATTTTATTTATTTGCAATATAATACACTGTGTCTTGCCACCTCTGACCACTGCAGTTTCTGCAATGATTACAGTGTCAATAGATGGCGCTTCGGAATCGCGATTTGCCACTTCATCACTTTTTTTAATATGGTTTTTGTACTGTAACCGAACAAGGATGGTTGAGATCTTTGTCCTGTGATATCTCAGTCAACAATTTGGTGAAAATATACATCTAGTGCGCGAATACCTCGACATTTTGTATTGTAAGTGTTTTATTTTAATGTTTCATCAATTCATATTTATTATAATTGTCGACATTTGAGGTGAAGTAAACCGGTTTTATCAAGTACAAAAATTTACACAAACGTTTTCAAATTGTAAATAATTGCAAAATTAACTGTTATGTATATAATTGTTCTATATTATAGTAAAATATTACATTTTAACCTCTGAAGCAACGTTTGGCGTAAGGTAGTAATTCAGCTGTTGTGCAGCTACCTCAGCTGTCGTTGAAATCTATCATGTCTGCCAAATCCGGTCACTGGCTTCCATTACACAGTGTCTTTTCATCGTTGGTGGAACGCTGTGATTCAAGGGTTGTTAAAAATAAAATTTTCTTTTAAATTAGTAGCTCTTTTACAATTAGATATTCGGTGTTGAATGAGAAATACTTTTTAGCGCGAAATAATTCTATGGATTGCCAAATATAATATTTTTAATATCTTTTGTCAATGAAAAGTTTATATAATTACGAACAATATGTAATTATATAGGTATCAGTTGGAGAAGTATGAGTGGATTTAAGATGTTTTTTTTTTCGTTAAATTTAGCCTTCTTAAAATTTGTTATTTGTAAGATATTAGCACATGTTTTCTTGCAATTGTTATTGTGTAGACATAATGAGCAGATGTAATTTTCAAATAACTTGCATGATTAATAGGCCTTTTATTTGGATAAATGAGATTCTAAAGAGACTATTGATGGTTTCCAAAGAGAGTTCATAATTCACGAGATAATTTATGCATACTATTTTTCTAATAGTTTCTTGACATGAACTAACCAATCAAATCTGTTCACATTTGTAGTCAGCAGATTGAAGTATTTGAATGTTTAGGTTTTAAAGTAATTGGCTTGTCATAAAACTTTCTTCTGATATGGATATTAATCACACTTTGAAAGTGTGGGAAGCTCATGTGGAAACTGAATTCGTTACATTAAAAGCATAGATGTGTTTATCTAGTATATTTGGATTTTGAGCCAAACCACTCTTTTTATATAATATGTATTGGCTTGTTGCCTACTATACATAATAATTTAATAGGTACTAATGAAGGAAAAAAAGTAGTTCCACTGAAAGAAATGGGTGACAGGGTTATGAATAATGTACCTAAAGGCCTCAATGAAAAGGAAGAAACCTAGGATGCAATGGGCTTCTGTTCTTAGTTGCCTATAATGAGACCAATGGCAGTAACATAACCACTATCTATAGAATCAAATTATATTGCATTAGCCTTTAAGAAATGTATAATGATCTCTTCTTATCATTGTAATCCATTGTGACACATATGTTGCAGTAGTAATTGATGGACTACAGTGTGTAGTAGTCTCAATTGTATGTAGTCTATTTTTGAAGAAATTGTATTATAAAAGTAATTTTACCTTCTAGCCTTTTAATCGAAAGTACTTGCTAATAATGTTAGGAAGGGCATTCAAAAAGTTCTTGACATGCATCTATGGAACAAATTATTGCACTTCAAAAAAACTTTTACTCTCCTTCAAAGTACTCCCCTCCAGCATCTTAACAAAGTTGCAGATATCTATACCAATTCTGGAACAGTTAATAGTTCTGTTGGAGAATACTCCACAACTCTGAACACATTTTGCAAGGTTTTACACCCTTGAAAAAGGCATTGCAGCAAATTCCTTTTTAATTTTTGGAAACAACCAAAAATTGCATGATGCAAGATCCAGTATTGCATGATGCAGGATGGCTGCCTTTTGATTTTTTTCCTGCTCCAGATAGGCCGTAACTTGCTGGATTTTTGTGAGTAGTGGCATTGTCATGAAGAAGAATCCTTGACATGCATGTTGTTGGATTTTTTTTTTGCCCAAAATGGTTAAAGACAAAGGATCAGTGTTGGTGTAGTATTGGCCATTTATAGTCATTTTTTCAGGTAATGGCTACAACCACTCCTTGGGAATTGAAAAATTTTGTGACCATCTTCTCTGAGCAAAAGTCTTATAGGAGTGTTTGGGGACGTGGTACATCTACCACAACCCAAACATAGTTGTCGAATCTTTCTGGGAGTTGTAATAAAAGGATGTTTCATCACCTGTGACAATGTCTGTAACTGGGGCCACTAGGTTCAAACATTGCCAGCATCTCCTTGCATAAGTTGATTCTAGCCCTTTTTTTGCTGTTCTGTTAGTTTGTGGGGTACCCATTTGGCACAGATTTTTCAAAATGTTAAATGTTGCTGAATAATTATTTCCACACAGCCAATCGATACACTGACATTTAAACTTATTACCTGAACAGTGATGTGTGGGTTTTACTTCATGAGTTCATAAACAGCAGCAATGGTTCCTTCATTTACAGCCTTCTTCAGTCTTCCTGCATGAGAGAGGTTTTCAAAGCTCTGCCATCCTTCTCTGAATTTGCACATCCCTCCCTTAACAGTGTCATATGAAAATCATAAACCCCATATACTAGTGATAAATTAGCATGATTTTTTTTTTTTGCATTACCCCCAAGCTGCATCCTTGTGAATATGTAAAATCGTTCCCTGTCTTTAGTAGTCTCCATAGCAACAATGCACAGAATTCACAGACCAAATTTTATGCGCCACCAGCGAAGAGAGAATTGATGATATACAGCCTTTGTTTTTAATATGTAATGACAAGGTTTAAAACAAGGTGTAGCTTGTTAACTTCAGAGGAACAAGTGCAAATCTTCAGACACATGTCAAGAACTTTTTGAATGCTCTTTATATTACAGCCTCAATCAAAGCAGCAACAGAAAAAAAGTAACAACTTAGTATATTTTATAATTGTATATATATTTATGAATGTTGATTTTATTTTGAGGGAATATTTTTTATCACTGTGTTGTATATTATTAACACAAGACATTATTGGTCATTTCTGATATAAAATATTATGGTGAATGCAGCTTTCATGTGACCACTCTAAGTTACTAAATTCTTCAGGAAAATCATAATTAAGTTACTGTGTTTTTAATATTTCTCATGCATTATGTAAAAATATGAAGCCCCAGATACTCTGCATTATTCAGTTTGAGCTCTAACTGGAAGGAGAATTAGGTTATAATGTTTGTCTTTCAGATCAAGGATTTTTTCTTCCTCCTTTTTGTTCTGTTGCTCTGTGTTCCATAATTTATGGTTTGTTCACTATGAGTGAGTATTCTTTGTTTCATCAGTGAGTTTTATTTGCAGCCGAGTTTTTTTTCCTTGTAAAGTTTCCACATTAAAGCTCCATGGAGAATGAATGAACTCTCCCCATTAAACTTTTTTGATCTTTTGAAATTCCCTCAAAAATAGCTTGTATAATGATTTAGTAATAAATGCAAACACTGACAGTAAAAATACATTAATATGGTGAATCTGATGAAACTTTCAGCACTACTATAGAAGAAAAAAATGAAACTATATAATTATCCTGTTTCAAGTAAATCTGTTTATATAAAATTAAGTGATCTTAAGTTATAACAAGTCATTATGTTCATTAGGTTTTACGGAATGAGGTTCAAATCCAATAAAATTAATCTTTTTTTACTATATTATTTTTTAAATAAGCACATTTCACATTAATGTTTCTTGTTTTTCTCAAATATATAATAATATAAATAAATAAATACCCCCTCAAGCAGCTGCTTGCCACAGAGGTCTGACAGGAGCCTGTCAGTTTATATGCCACAGTAGGAGATCTGAGAAGATGGCAGGACCTCAGCAGAAAAACGACACACACATCCATGCCTAATCCGGGGCTCGAACCCAGGTCCCTTAGATCAGTAGCTAAGGGTGCTAACCATTCGGGCTCTTAAAAAATTGGCAGTTTAATGTTCTTTATTCTGGTATATAACATGACCTGTATGTTTGTTAGTTATTTCAGTATATGATTTCAAAATTCTTTTTTTCTGCTGAAAGTGTAGAAGATTCTGGCCACCAGAGTGAATTCTGCTGTACAGATCTGGTATGTTTAAGGGTTAATGAGAATGGAGACATCAGTGGGCTTAGAAAGGCCACTACCTGTCACATGAGATGTTAACCCTTCCAGGGTGCAGCCTGAAAAACTGGTTTACATCCAGATGCCAAATTTAACTTTAGAACTTTTTTCGCCAAATTAATCAGCATTTACTTCTGGATTTTCTGAAAATAAAATATTTAACAAAAAAGATGATTAGTTTTTTTTATAGGACTTTTTTTAATGTCATTTAGTAAAAAAATGCATCTGGCAATGCAAAAATTTATTTAAAAAACACTAATAGAAATTATTATAATGCACATGATTACTATTATTTATCACTATTTATTTCTGAATAACAAAAAAAAAGTAATTTTCTTATTTAAATAAACATTTCTTCCATTTTGTAATTTTTTTTTTCTCCGTGCTATACTTTTAGAAAAGCAGAGTCCAATAAACAAGTCAACTTTGGAATTCTTTTAATAAATAACTAATCAACAGAAATAAGTCATGTCATATACGAAATTAAAGAGAATTTAATTCTGAATTTTATTAAAGTAAAAAATATGAACATTGTAGTAACGTATTAATTTTAATAACACTTTTTACAGTGGGACATATACTAAAAAATAGGTACATATTTCATAATTACTTCAATTCTTTTGTTTTAAAAATAGTTTTTTATTTTTAGATTTTCGAAAATTTAAGGAAAACTTTGTTGATAATAGTTTAAATCAGGTGATTACTTCAATACAGAATAACGTTAACAAATTGGCAATACTGTATATAGTGCTTCTAAAATATGGGAATCAGATTGCTTTATCAAATTATTTATATTGTAGTTTAATAAAATATGCATCAAATGGAAATAAGTGTTATTTTTCAAGCTTGAATTATGTATTTTTAAAAGATATATGTAAGAAAATTTTCAAATGGCAATTAAAAAAAATTTGGTTTTATGTGTTGTACAAAAATCGTCAGTAGACATTCTTGACCCTGGAAGATTAAACAACTGTATAGTTGCTGTTATATAATATGTACCAACTGCTTGAGGGGGTATATATTATTTTTTTTATAAGAATCTAGACACCCAATAGACAAATATATTGTAGCAATTCATTATATTTAAAGGTCTTTTTTTCACCCTATACTGATAATATGTATTGTATATATTTCGTCTAATTTTTTTCTTCATTTTGGAATATATATATATAGATGTATGCAAATTTTAGTTTCTGAAAGTGAAAGTCTGAAAAATCATAAGATTAGGCTCTATTCCAATTTTGTAACTTCCCTGTTACTTTATCTATAATATGATAATAAAATATAACAGTGAGAACCTTGTTTAGAAATTGCAAAACTCAGAAAATTCAAGCCTATGGATAATGTATTGATACCTTTCAGGAGTGATTTCCAAGTTATGGAATGTAATCCCTTGGGACAGAGATAGGACTAAATTATTACTAGAAAATTTTTGGATTTGATATATAAAAGTGGATATATCCACATACATATTTTAGTCATAGTAGATAAAACTGTTGAGCCCATCTTTAGATTGTTAATTTAAGATTTGCTTGCATAATAGCACTCTTCTTAGAGATTGAAGGATTGTGTGAATATCATCAAGGTGGTTGATCTGTAAAATGCCCAATCAGTGATAAAGAAACACTTCTTCAGATGGAATGTTAAGTTGTGGCTGTATATGCAAGAAAATCATCATCATCCTCATCCTCAAGCAGCCATGGGCTACGGAGGTCCAACCAGACCGTGCAGTTTAATTCTCCAAGCATATCTGTCCTGAGCTACATCTGCTGCATCTGCCCACTGCACACCAATTCTAACAAGGTCCTGTTTGACATTGTCTGCCCACCGCATCCTAGGTCTCCCCTCCTTCTGAGGCCTCTAGGCAAACTGTTCATAACCCTATTCACCAATCTATAATTATTCATACGGGCAACATGGCCAAACCAGCGGAGTCTCTCTCTGCACAATATGCTGCTTAAAGGAGGTTGCAGACTCCTTTGCCTAACCTCATCGTTAGTTACAAAGTTAAACCACCTAATACCCAAGATACTACGTAAGCATTTAGAATCAAAAGCATCTAGTTTCCTGTTATGTTTACAAAGTATCCAAGTTTCACTATCATAACTAACCCTAGAAAGAACCAAACTATTATACAGTCTAATTTTAGTCTTTAGGTGTATACGCCTATTTCTCCACAATCTCCATAGATTCTTAAAAGTCCCGGCAGCAATACCTATTCGTCTGTTAATCTCATGCCGCACATCACCAGTATCTGTTACATAGCTCCTAAGGTAACTAAACTCTGACACCTGTTCAAGATTGCAACCATTCAGATTAACTGAATCAGCCTGCCTGACCAATTTTCGTCACTTTAGTTTTCTCTCTGTTTATAACCAAACCTACTCTACTACCAGTCTCATCAACAGCTCGAATGAAAGAGTTCATCTCATCAACATCATTTGCCAAAAGGGCTAAATCATCAGCATAATCTAAATCAGAAATTTTCGTATCTCCAGCCCATTTAAGGCCAAAATCTCTCCCTTGCAGTGAATTTTGCATAACATAATCAACAACCAAGCTAAAGAGAAAAGGAGACAAAATGCACCCTTGTCGAACACCCGAAGTAATGCTAAACCAATTGCAACAAGACTTACCAACTCTCACACACGACACAGTGTTATTATAGAGAGCTTTCATTATGTTAACTAACTTGTCTGGTATACCATATGATCTCACAACCATAAATTATGACAATCAACAAAGTCTAAAGCCTTTTTGAAATCAACAAAGCTAGCAACCAAAGGTTTCTCAAACTCTAAACATTTCTCAAGAATCTGCCTAAGCAAAAATTCCACACATCCCTTGCCACTTCTGAATCCACATTGCTCATCATGCAATTGACTGTCAATCAGATTCTTAATTCTATTAAGCACAATCATGCAAAGAACTTGACCTGGAACAGAGAGTAGGCTGATACTCCTATAGTTATGACAAGAACTGCAATCACCTTTTTTGAAAATAGGGATAATAATAGCTCTGGTAAAATCTTTAGGAACCATGCCTTTATCATAAAAGATGTTCAAAATTTCGGTCACCCAAGTGGTAACCAAAACATTCCCAGCTCTGAGCATTTCTGTAGTAATTTCATCTACCCCTGGGGATTTATGAAGTTTAAGTTTAGAAATAGCCAAAATAACTTCAGATTGATTTATAGGGCCAACATTAAAGCCACCAATGCATCTATCATCATTGCAAACAATGGGAGTAGAACTAACCACATTGTTTAGAACATCACTGAAATGCTCTGCCCACCTAGCCATGACAGAATCTTCCTCTTCTATTACCTTACCTTGTTTATCCTTCAATCCTTATATTCCTGCCCATTTTCTACCACATAAAACATTAACTATCTGATACAGCCTCTGCTGTTGTGCTGTCTAACTGCTTCCTCAGCTTTGTCAGCTAAGCCATCAAGCCAAAGATTCTTATCAGCTTCTGATACTGATCCTTTACACATTTATTAAGCTCGCTTTATATTAGGATTAGTAGGGTATTAAGGACATTCCTGCAGTTCTTTCTTTCTGAAATAAGCTCAAGTGCTTATCACTCAGATAATTCAGCCTCCTCTGCTCCTTTTTTCCTAAAAGAGTACTGTTAGTGTCCAAAAAAGCCTGTTTAAAATGATCAAATTCTTCCTCAACTTCAGTAGTAAGCATACCATGACTGTCATAACGACTAAGTAACCTATCATGGTAAGCTTTAGCTATAACTGGATCTTTCAGAGTTTCGGTATTAAAAGTAAATATTTTAACTTTAGCACAACACTTTTAAGTTTAAGTTGCAAGACACTTTTAACAAGGTAATGGTCAGATCCAATTTCAGCTCCCCTATATGCCCTGGTATTCCTAACAGAACTAGCCCATTTGCTGTTAATTAATATATAATCAATCATATTCTTATGCAGCCCATCTGGTGAAACCCATGTGTACCTATGTATGTTGCAGTGTTTGTAATAAGTGTTAGTTATTCTGAAACCATTGAGATTACTTACCTGTAGGAGATGTTGCCCATTGCGGCTATCAATAACAAAAGGGCCTATTACTCCTCCCCAAAGGTCAGAGTCAGTACCAACTTTGGCATTGAAGTCACCAAGAACAAGGGTAATATCTCCTTTCTTGACAGAATTCAAAATATCCTGAAGTTGTCTGTAAAACCTATCCTTCTCATTCTCGTTGGGATCCTCAGTGGGGGCATAACAGCATATAACATTCAGGTCTTTAACGCTTGTCTGAAATTTTGCTGTAAGAAACCTTTCATTAATGGACTCATATCCTAGAAGAGCATCACTAGCATGTCTGCTGACACCTTGGTGATGATCTGACCCACGCCTTGGTGATGCTTTTCATCCTCCCTCCCTGTAAAGAGAAATTTAAAGTTATTTTTAAGTATCTTACCGTTATTTGTCCATCTGGTCTCTTGCAAGCCTAGAATATCTAGGTTATAGCGCTGGAATTCCTGCGTGAGGACATCAAGAAAATAATCTCTATTTAATATCCTCATGTTCCACGGTCCTGCAGAGAGAAAATGATTAGTAGGATTTTTAATGAAATTAGGTTTATTGAGATTGGTAGGGCCGACAATATCAAACAGCCCCCTGATCGCAGGCATGGGGCAAAGACCTGTTTCTCCTCCGCTAAAGGCTGAAGTCACCGATGCTGGTAAGAACTTCAGGCACCACCTTTCAAGTGGACTTTTTCAAGAGCCACATGGCCTGCCTGAGACACATTACTCCAGTTTAGGCTTGACGATGCCCAACTAGCTAAGTAAGGTTCAGGTCCCTGCAATGGCCTCTGATTAGGATTATGCACCAGCTGATATAAGGTATCCCATGCCTCTGTTCACTTAGGGCTGGCAACCTAGAAGCAAACAAAACACAGCGGCAGATTCTCCCTCAACAGAGGCCCACTAGTGCAGCAAGTTCGGGATTCATAATCAAGCTCAAATCCATAAACAAGTCCAGTCTAGTAGGTATAAATGGTCAGCACCAGGACCCTGTGAAGTTGACCACTCCTCAGCAGGGTTGAAAAAAAAGAAAAAAAGTGGCCATATATGACCAGATCAGTAGGTCATACTGAACTGGCAGCTGTTCCCTTCCAAAAGAGAATATCTCTTTTGAAAGGTACTAACGGCCTGCACCACGAGAAGATGGGGTCAGACATTAGGTGCTAGAACTGGCCGGTTCTGTGCCTGTGCATATTGAACAATGCAACATCAATTTAACAACTCCTAGGAACCTCCTTGAAAGTATTCGGTATGTTTTAATACCACAGGATATGTCATTCTTGCATGCACAGCCATTCTTATGAATTTAACCTTAAATGTTTGTCTTAAAAAATGTAATGCATAGACATGTTTTCAAACTGACACATAAAAATGTTGAGTGACATTTTTGTTTTTCACAGGGATTCTTCAGAAGAAGCATACAAAAACAAATAGAATACAGATGCCTCCGAGATGGTAAATGCTTAGTAATACGACTTAACCGCAATCGATGTCAGTATTGTAGATTCAAGAAATGTCTAGCTGTTGGAATGTCCAGAGACTGTAAGTAGTATTAGAAATATATTTAGTTTTAAGGTTGTACTAGAAAGGAAAGAGAAATGGTTAGAAAATATGTAAAAACTAATTTTTTTTTGTTGTTAAAGTGATTAAAAAATCATTTAAAAATTAAATTTGTTATTCATATTTTGGCACAAATATGCTAACCAGCTTTTTAGTTTATTAAATTTTCTTCATGTTAAGTATAAGGATATTTTTCCGAAATTAGCCTATAGCCATGTGATCAGAATGCCCTGATAAATTAAAAAAAAAATACTATGAAGCACTGACATTAGCTTTGAATAAACTACATATTTAATGTTAATACAGCTAGGTCGATATTTTTACGGAAGTAAATGAGTTTGACTACGTGATATCAGTATTCATAGATTGTAGAGTTTGAGGGGGAGAAAGTGGAAAATAACAAAGGCTTATATAAACTACCTGGAAGTGCAGTAATAGTTGTTGATTCCAAGGAACTTAGATGACAGGTTGGAAAAATCGAGTCTGCATCCAGCATTATTGAGCAAGGGGAGAAAAAAAACTTTAAAGATTCTTAAGGGAACATACAGTGGACCCCCGATATAACTCGCATGTCGGGCGGGAAACAACACCCGCGTTATACCAAGCGGCGCGGTGACAACACAATAAATTTACTCAGAACGATTTGAGCTATATACTGAAACATCCCATCAACTATATATATTATGTATTTTAATAAAAAAAACAATTTATTTATTAAGTGTTTTATTAAAATTCACATAACATAGTTATACATCTTAATAAGTACATATATTTATTATTTTATTTATGTACATATACGCTTGAAAATATGTAAAAACAAACACTATCTATAACTTGACTAAAATCTATGTATTCGACATCATTTCAATTATAAAACATCACTTAAAAAAGTGAGTAATTTTTATTTGTTTGCTTTTTGATAACTTCTGTATCATTTCCCTTTTGAAAGATGCTAATTTGCACATCGCGAACATCGCCCACGCTATAACCGAGTGTGCGGTATAGCGAGCAGCGCTATAATGAAGGTCCACTGTATTTCAAAATGTATCTTTTTTACAGACCTGTGGGTTCACCAAATGAAGCAACTAAAGCTAGTGGAAAATTTCTGCTTCATCTTGAGGACATCTCCCATGACTTTACTCAAAATTTCTCACACAGAGGTGTTTCAGTAATCTCTTTGAAATCAGCTACCTTGAATGGATTGGATAATTTTTTTTAACAAGGATTTATTTTGTTTAAGCAATTACTGTAAGCACTGGTGAGCATTTCTTGAAGAAGAATCTACTGTTGTTCCTTCTGTTTATGAATTATCAGCTCAACAGAAACAGAATACTGTGTAATAGTTGGTAGATGATTCTGATCAGCAACCATTGCATGTGCCCATTCCTTAAAACTAATATTAGCATCCCTATCCTAAGCTGGAGTAGGTGGGAGGGGCTCAGTCAGTAGTGCGCCAGGCTCGTAATCTAGTTCCCAGATTCGAGTCCCAGCTGGGTCAGCATTGAGATTTATCTCCGCAAAATTCCCTGCCTTGCCCACGATCGGTAGGAGACACTGATGAGCTTAGAAAGGCTGCCGTCCGTTGGATAGGACGTTAAGCCATGGCCTCTTGTGCGGGAGAGCCATACCCTGTGCACGTTAAGAACACGCTGGATGGCCTTAACGGGAGACTACCATCTGTCTCCCAACAGCTGTTCCAGTGGGTCCCCTCCCCCAACCTTCTCTGAGCCTTCGGGATCCTTTTGACCTGGCCATTTACCCCATGGTGTGCAAAAAAGTGTCACTCAGAGGTAAAACAACCCAACCTAAGCTGGAGTAATGTCATATCCTGTTTGGTGGTTACTGAAAGGACCCAATGGGTTTTGACAGTAAAGAAACTAATTGGTTGTCCAAGTTCATATGAACAAGGTGGATTAGGCTTGAGCTTCTAATGGATTGGGAATATGTCTTTTCTCTGTTCCTGCAGTTAAAAGGCTTTTCAATATTGTTGGCCCTACCTCTCTGAATAAACCATTTTTTTTTAAACCTACTAACCATTTACTTCTACAACTGCATAAGCTATGTGGACTCTTATTTCTCATAGAATTCCAAGACATGGACCTGGACATTTTGAGCTTAAAGGAGAGCAGATAAATGAATATTTAAAAATTAATTTATTTGAAATTTATTTCCAGGATCTGATGATGCTAAATTTTAATTTTTTTATTCAGATTTTGGTGTGAAATCTGAAAATTCAAATTGTTTATTAAAAACCTGAATTTTTTTTTTTTTCAGGTTTGTCTTTTAACAAAATCTGCTCTTGAATTTTAGTTTTCTCACCTTTATACAAAAAGAAATTGTAGTAAAAAGACTTTTCATTTTAGCTCTTGAATTGCAAATTGCACTAAAAGTTTGCATCTATTCCCACTTCTTAATCTGTGCTTACCCCAGGGTATTCACCTTCACACTAATGCCCTGGAGATCAGATATGACTTAAACTGGTCACTTCCAGACAAAAACAGTAGGCAAAGGTTGCACCTAGATTCCTTTACAGAGTTGAAGGCTGAAAATTTGTATAGAAATAAGTATATATAACTTAAACCTATCCTCCACCCTCACCAGTCTGGACAGCTAATTGCAGATCATTCTCCCCATGCCTTGAAGCTTTAGGGTGAGGTAGTTTAGAAAGTTTCCCTGCTCTGTGATTCATAATTGGCCTCAAAACAGGAATGATCTCATATCTGTTGGTGTATCTGCAGTTTTTGTTCAATTTTAAGGCTTAAAATTTAAAATTTGGATTATACATTGCTTTATATGCAAATATATATAGAGACTGGTTTGGTCATGGCTGCCACTAGGCACCATCACCTCGTATATCAAGCTGCCACTGCTGACAATTGCAAGAACTTTCTCAAAAAATCAGTGTAGAGAGGGTTACAACAGTATCTGTTGCTATTCTTTCTATATTCTAATGTTAATTTTCACAATATGCTGATAAATCTGCCATTAATCACTGAATGATTATTAGTGGCTAAATTAAATTTCTTTAATTTAAAAATATGTGATTCTGCAGACTTTTCTGCACTACAAAAATGTAAAAGTTTTATTTAAAAAATATTCAACCACAACAATATTCAACACATTTGATTTTCATGATTTTTAGCCGTATTATAATTTAAGGCTATAAGCCTGAGTAAGGCCTAAATTACATCTATGAGAACCATAACCAGCTTGAAGAAGCCCAAGCTGATTAGGGGTGAAACTAGTAGAATTGGAGGTTTTAAATTTTTTTAAATGTTGCTTTTAAAAAGTCTTTTAAAAGAGTTATTAATTGCTAGTAAAGTCGGAGGAAACTTGAGTACAGTGCCTGAATAATAAATTACATCGAAACTGTATGGATTGCAACATCATAAGCAGTGAAAATAGTGATACTTATGCATCTTCTCAGATTACATTATTTAAAGATGGGAGCCTGCACTGATATCATGCATCAACTTTAAAATTTGACAATGACAAATTAGCTGAGCATATTATATGTATGTTAGCTCTCTTTAGATAGCTTTAAAGGCTACATGTATTGATTTGCTGTTAACTTAAGAGGAGGAAAGTTCATATGCCACAAATTTCTTGTTTGGGCAGCTGGCACACATCGGTATTTGCAGAACATCTTTGTAATCTCTATTGTTATATGGAGTTTTGATGGTATTTCACTGTTGCAGGTGACTTGTTATTCCTATGCCATCACATTAAAGTTATTTTCATGAGAACCAGTTTGTTTCTGATAAGTTATTGCAAGCTGTCATGGCATGATAAGTAATTTTGAACTTCCAACAATATGCATGCTATTATAGCCTGATGAACTTTAGATTTGAACTTTCCTCCTCATAAGTTAACAGCAAACCAGTGTCATGTAGTCCTTAAAACTATATAAATACTGCTTTACTTACAGTAAGGTAACTACTACTGCTTTACTTAAGTAAGGTAACTACTACTGCTTTACCTATAGGCTGTTATTAGGGAGCTAAAATGTGTATAATCACACTCAGCTAATTTGTTATTGGTGAATTTTAAAGCTAATGTATGATATTAGTGCAGGCTCCCATTTTAATAATGCAATCTGAGAACATTTTTAATTTTATACAGCGAATTATATGGTAAATAAAATGGATTAAATTACAATTTTGTGCTAAGGAAATGTTTTATTTTCAGATCACTAAAATTCAGAAAAGATTGAATAGGCTCCTAGTTGCAAAGGGTTAATGATTGGTTAAACTAAGTATTGCATAAAATAACACTGCAGAACAGAAGGAATAGCAAGAAATGCCAATTTTTTGTGAAATGCTTTGACTGGCAACCAATTACTACACTCAGTATGCAGTGCAGGAATTGGTTTGTGGGAGCCACAGCCCAAATCTGTCTTGCATACTTCTTGATATTATTGCTAATAATTAGTAACCGATAATCAATATGTATTCATCATGCATTGATTAATAAGTAAAATATTGCATAAATTGTGTCAAATGATGGAATTTATTAGTTGATAAAGTGCTCATAATTGCTCCAAATTTTTATTCTTGAAATTTGTAATTTTGATTGAGGTTGGCAGCTCTGAATATATTATAGAGAAGATCGGTGAGTAAGGCAAGAACTAAACTGAAAGATACCAGAAAAGAAACACCCATGCCTTGTTCATGGCTTGTCAAAGAAATTATCTTTCATTAAATCATACCTTTCAGTGTTGTATCTGATATAAAAAAAATACCAAGTGTCTAAATTTTAGGCCCAGACCAAATGGTCTTGCCTGCCCATCCATCCACCCTACCATCCTTTGATAGACCCTGATTATAAGTATATAATAATTAGGCAGCATATTTCAGTACACTGAAAAAATTTCTTTTGCTAGTAGTGTATTGTCAAAAACTGATTTACCACACTAAGTTTTGAAGCAGTTTGCTTTGACCATTTAAAATGGCACCATAAATGTGATGCTTTTCACAGCTTTTCAATTAGCTGTTTGTGGCTAAAAGCAGATTAAGTATTTCAGGGTTAACTCAATCACATCCTAGCTCAAACTAAAGTTATATTTAATTCATTTTCGTACTCAAACTCTGCACCAAGCATTTACAATTTCTATCCCCTATATACTCAAAACTTTTATGCAGTATGTGTAAGCTACATATGAATCATGCCTTTTATTGTCCATTTACTAGTACTATATTTGTCCCTTCAGAGGAGTTGATTGGGATTAGAGGGTAAGGTTAAATAGTAAAAACCTATCAATTCTTCATCAGGCTTAAAGTAAATGCATGAACTATCAACTCCAGAAAATCTCATTACCTCAAATTCTCAGGTAATTATAGCAGCTAAAACTATATTTCAATTAAGTTATAAAGTCTATCTGAATAGAAATTTAGTATGTAATAAATAGATAATAATGCAATTTTGTCTTGATGTGGTCTGGGAGTTTGGAACACAGATAAAAGAAATTCTAGAGCTCTATTTTCAGAATTTTTAATCATTTTTCACACTCCCTAGGAATATTTGGTAATACCAATATTTGCTCCCTCCCCTGCATGAAAGTTATTGTTTTTGAACCTTCCATACCCTAGTGACCTTTAAATCGTAGAAACCTATCTACATATATAAATGACTTTCCAAACCTATGCATGTGCAAATTCTATTATTTCTTATTACCAAATCTCAGACACAAACTTGAATATCACACTTGACAAAGGACCACATAGTAAGGGTCCAAAATGTGTTTCACCTGGTTAAAGGGAAAAAGTTTTATGACAACTTAAAACAGGAAGAAACTTAAAGAAATCATCTTTCTGTTTCAAGTTGTCTTAAAGAGAACTAGCAAAAATGTACACTGTGAATCACAGGGTGCAAAAAAATTTCAGCAAACTGAAGAAGACTTTAATTTTGCACACATGATTAATCCAAGGTACTTTATAGCATATGTGCCATAATGGAGAATGTCTTATCTGGAGCACAGTGGACATGCAATTACTGAGCCCAAGGCAGTTGCCAATACTCTGAGAGAATCAGTTTCCTCTTATTCTTCCAAGTTTCTGGCCTTAAAGAGGAGAGCCAAAATGTTCTCCACTGTCTACTCAAATGGCTTGGAACCCCATAATATGCCATCCACATCAGAGAAGCGCACTTGCTCTGTGCTCTCCTTGGTTTTTGTTGTCAGGCCAGACAACATCAATTATATGATGTTCCAACATCTATATTCATGAATAAGTATTGACTACTACAGTTTTTTAATCATTTTTCAGACTCCTTAGGGAAGCTATCATATTAGCCATCTCTAAGTGAGGCAAGGATGCCAAAATTCCTTCAAGTTGTTACCCCATTGTGTTGATGAGCTGTGTAAACTTTTGAAAAGAATCAATACGACTCATCTGGTATTTCAAGGTCAACAATCGTTCCAACACTTAATGTGGTTTTCATGCCCATCTGCCCTTGATTGCCTAATCTGTCTTGAAACAGTGATCAGGAATTAAGATTCAATAATTCTGGTGTCAATATTTTTCAGCTTTGGAAAAGAATATGGCACTGTTGAAATTTGGCATTCTCTGTGACCATTCCTTAGGAAGAACTATGATCACAATTCTTGAAAATAAAATAATACCTCTAGTAAAATACTTAGGAACAATCCCTTTATCATAAGAAATATTCAAAACTACCTCAACCATCTGATAACAGAATCATTCCCTGCTCTCAAAGCATTTTGGCAGTGATTTCATCTACCCTTGGAGACTTACGTAAATTTTAGAGATAGCCAAAATAATTTGATGCAGAAATAGGGTCACTAATAAAGCCAATAATGCAGAAATTAATAAATGTTTTAATTATTTCTTCAGTTGAAAGGTGTGAAATTACTAACATTAATATCATATATAGAGGAGACTATTTTTCCTCTAAATCTGATATTGATGATCTGATATTGACTTATTTAATACTTTTCAACTGAAAAAACACAAATTTATTAAATAATTGAATTGGTGTACTCCTAACATTGCCATCTACAGGACATCCCAATGGATCTTGTCACCATATGAATTTTGTTTGATTTGCAAAGTATATATACTAAAAATGTAATATTGGTTTCATTTGATTCCTGAATATCTGCAAATTTGTCTTGATG
The DNA here is from genome assembly GCA_038380435.1 of Ryuthela nishihirai. Classification (NCBI taxonomy): domain Eukaryota; kingdom Metazoa; phylum Arthropoda; class Arachnida; order Araneae; family Heptathelidae; genus Ryuthela; species Ryuthela nishihirai. The sequence continues at coordinate 13,926,021 of JAWZYU010000003.1, forward strand.
TGGTCCTGGAGTTTGGAACACAGATAAAAAATTCTAGAGCTCTATTTCAGAAATGCAGAAATTTTTGTAGTGCTTGTATAGAGAGCATTCACGAGAGAATTGCATTGAAAGAATAAGAATGCTCCTAGCAAAAACATATGCAGAGAGCAACAACAAGGACAGTTCAACTATTGCAGCAATTAGTGCTGCAATCCCAAGTAGTCCCAGAAGATTCATTTGCCCAGTTAAACTGAACGATTTATTCATTCAAAGGGTACTAAAAAGGACTTGCTTCTGTTTCTATATAAAATTCAGAATGTGCAGCAACTCAAGGAACAGAATGCAGAACAGAGACTGCAATTCTGTGATGAATTTCTCAACCTCTGTTAAAAGGATCAATCTGTAATTGGAAACTAATTTGAGTGATGCCCACTTTCATTAGAGCAGGTTCATTTTTCCCTTAAGTAAATTTCAATGTTATCAAACTATATATCATATAAATTACCTTGGAACAACAGACAGCTGGTTAAAATTAGTTGCATTTACAATGTCTCTTTATTTATATTAATGTCATTTACAATGTCATTATTATAGCCTATTTATAATAGTACCAAGATACATTGGACAGCCTATACTTCAGGATGCTCTTTATAAGTAGAGAAGATATTGCCTTCAAGTTGACAGATGTTGAATGCAGTTGGAAACTGCAGATAGAAAAGTTCATATCATTAAATAGAGCAAATCTTAAACAGCAGCTGTAACTCTGTGATCAGAGCACCTGACATGTCAGAAACCATGTCAGAAGGTCATGTGTTTGTATCCTACCCAGCTCAAGGCAATTTTTTCCTCTAAATTTGATGATGTTAGAATGATTTTTTTTAATCACTCCTTTCAACAGTAATACAGCTATCAACATAACAAACAATAGTAGTACTAACCAAATTTGTTCAGACCATATCAAAATGCTCATCCCATTTATTCATGACAGAAACTTTCAGTAACCTTGCCATTATTATCCCTTAATCCTGTGTACCATTCTGTTTACTCCTATATAAAATATTTACTATATAGTAGAACTTGATTTATTATATTCTTTAGCATCTTTCTCTGCTGTATCAACCAAAGATTTTTATCAGCATTGAACTGATCACTTATACTTTTAAGCTCTCTGTAATTGCATCAGTTAAGATCAGCAGGATGCTAATTCAGCCCTTCTTTCAGAAATAAGCTGCATATCCTTATCACTCAAATGACTGTCTCCTATGCTCCATTTTACTCAAAATGGTACCCTTAGTTTCAGGAATAGCTCTTTAAAATGGATGGTTTAAAATTCATTGGGCATTTGCATGTTATGAATGGAAAGCTACTTCATGACTCCATAAATTTGAAAATTAGCTTTATATGGAGAAATGTTACCAGAGATAAATTGAAAATCTTACTCAAATATCTATTTCATTTCACCTAAGTTGAGTCACTTTGGTTGATGTCTTAAGACCTCATCCATACTTGTAATAGGCACTTGTAGTTTTTTTGATATATTGTTTTCATCAAAGCAGTGGCCAGAGAAAAAAATACATATAAATTCGTTGCTAGATGATGCATCTCCAACTTTATTTTCACTTAATACTAATAATCGGCAGATTTATCAATTTTGAAAACATATATGAAACTAAACTCTCAAAGGGGACAAATGACATTCATGAGTAAAGTTGTCAATCAAAGCAAATGGAAGCTACTTACAAGTAAGGCGACAGATAAGCAACAGCAAATGATAAATGTGATCAGTTTACATTTGACAGCTATCAGGAAAAAAGATTTGCAAACTCTTTAGAAGTGAACTCCCAAATTTAAATGAAATATTAATATCCATAAACTGAGATCCTGATTTGTCTAGTTTCAGTTGAATAACATAACATTGCTAAAGATATTGGCTTTCACAAACACAAAGTTGCTTTTAACTGAACAAGATAATAATATTGAGACAAAATTATTTATGGTAAAGCATATCATGTAAGTAAAAAGAATATGAAACCTGGGCAAATTCGAACCACACAGTTTAAGGGAAGCAAGTTGGTGAAAATATACTTGTTACAAGCAGTAATAATGTAGTATCAGGGGATAGTGATTTCCAACCACGTGTGAAATGAAATAGCTATTCTATTTTAATTATATGAATATTATATAGCAATGAGATTTGGCACTTCTGGGGATGCAATACCTGCTTCTGCAAGGGCAGAAAAGCTGAAACTATGATACAGTACATTGTACTAAATATTTACAAGCAAAATACAACTCTCACAGTGATTTTTGTTTTTTTTTCAATAACTTTGAATATTGAAAGAATTTTAAAAATCAGATTTACAGAAATGTGAGACCTACAGTTTATCTGTAGTAGCATTTTTCTACTAAAACGTTTTTCTAAAATTGGAAGCTTTGAAGGTGGCTTCCTATTAAAATAATGTGGAAGTGTCTGAAAACTTTTTTTTAAGTGACAGATAACCTGTAAGATTTTGGGCTTCTTTGGTTTCTCATACAACTTAGAAATAGAACATTCCCATTCACTTAGTCGGATTCTCTAACCACTACACCAGTCTATGTTAGTTTTATAATGTACCATGATTGCTTCATTCAACAGTGCTTTCTATGAGTTAGTATGTGATGTTCCTGTATTCATAGTGATGCTTATGTCTGTCACTAAGGTCTTGAATTTAATGGAATAAATAGTATAATTACAGTGTTTCTCTATTAGCAACCTTTGTGTGTCCAATAGGACTCCATATTACACAAGATATTAGATTCACAGTTACTTTTAGAACTTGTCTGATGAATGGCATTCTACATTAATGGATGTTCGAGGATTTTTTTTTACACATTAGGCCTACTTTCTAGAATGATTTGTCTTTGGGAGCAGCCTTTGCTTGACACGCTAAATGAATGCAAAACAACTAATAGAAAACCCATGTCAAAATTTATTGAAATTAGGTGTTGGATGAAGAAAGAGCAAATATTTGATAGATAGGTAAAATAGTAGTAATGTAATACTATGAGTAGTACATTGTTTTGTCATCAACATACTCTTCACTTTTTAGTCATTTTGCATTCGTCTTGATGATGGACAAATAGAATAACAGAATTGATGATCCTACAATATGTGTACAACTCGCAATGTTTTGCCAATGTTAAAATCTGTGGGCAAATGAAGATTAATGTTAGCTTTTAGCCATATCACTCATTGGAAAATACATATGAAAAGAATAATCTTTTTTGCATATTACATCATTCTGATAATTTGCATCTGTTTTACAACAATGAACATGCTGTAATAAAAAAAAATCCCCTCAAGCAGCTGCTTGCCACAGAGGTCTTGCAGGAGCCTGTCAGTTTATACACCATAGTAGGTCTGTGAGGATGGTGGGACCTTCAGCAGAAAAACGACACAAACATCCATGCCTTTATCTGGGGCTCAAACCCAGGTCCCTTCAATCAATAGCCAAGCGCTAACCATTCAGCCACAGGACCATGAATATGCTGTACTTGCAATAAATTAAAATTAATATTGCAAAGCATACACAGTATCCAGCTCAGGGTAGGCAAACTTCTTGGCTTGAGAGTCATGTTGCAGTAAATGACTTGTATGACTAACTTTGAGTACTCAAGAAATTATCTCAAAGAATTATGTCTGAGAGCTTACATTAAGATGATTGCATTGACATATTTATGGTTAAAACATTGCTTAAGTAGTTTTTATTTTAACATCAATTTTACTCCATGTACAAAGAAAATTAAATTGCTTAAGTTCAATAAACAGAAATTAAGCCAAATACAGTAAAAACTCGATTATCCAGATCAAATGGAGATGTAAATAGTTCATATAATCAATTTCAAGTAAAATAGGTATATGCATTAAGTATATAAAATGTTCTATTGTGTATTAAATGCATTGCAACAAAAAAATTTAAATTTTGGGTAATTACACAAAGTGAAAAATAATATACAAAATTAACAAATGAATGTTAGCAAATTTTTTAAATGTACCATTGCAGTTCATATATTCAAATTTTCTGATTATCCACATCCAGATTAACTAGTTTCTATTATATATCCCTTTTTGATTATTGTAAATGATGCATCTAGTCGCTCTTCAATACAATGGATTTATAAGTCCAGTGTCATTCATATGGCAATCCACATTATGTAGGAAAAGTGTTGGTTATTTGACAGAGGTCTATGATGAGATTTACAGATCATCACAAAATACGTTAGCATGCATAAGTAGAGCTAATTAAAACTAACATATTTATTTGACATTTTGTGGATATAAGGAATTTTTTTTCTTTCAAAGAGAGATTGCATTCATCCAAGTTAACCAACTTGTACTTTTTCTTTGGAGTGAAATCATATTGAAGATAACTAAAACTCCACTTGCAATTCTTGTGAAGCTCTCTTTAGTCAAATGACAATGGTCATGACATCAACTGCACTTCTGTATATTCTTGAAGTCTGAGAATAAACAGGAAATTTCCCCATGCAAGTCATTCAGAATGTTGCTGCATTTCTTTCTGTCACAGTAGCACTTTCATTGCAGGAAAATGTGTAAAAATTTGTCTCATTTGTTTTGAGAGAAAAAATTGGAAAACTTTTACAATCTAATACAGTTAATGCATAAACATGTCCCTCCTGCAGCTCAAAATTAAGTTCATTCAGATTTGTTGAAATATCCACATTTGAAACACAAATCCAATCAAGCTTTTAATTCAGTGAAATTTTTACCTTTACATATCTAAAAAAAATTGTGAATTTCACCTCCAAGCTCTAATAAAGCTCACTACAGTATCTTTTTGAAGCTGATATTTGTATGGTAAAGTAAATCATGTTGTGTATCATCAGTGTCTTCTAAGAGTGTTTAGTGTCAAGAAATTGGCAATAATTAAGTTCATTCCCTCTTAGTTCACTATTTTCTTGACTGCTAGTCTTCAGAATCATATTTTGTCCCAAATTCTTTTGAGTAATCCTGGGTAGTGTAGTCTGATGGTAGTGTGCCAAGCTTGTAATCTGGTGTTCCCAAGTTTGAGTCCCAGATGTGACTATAATGATAATTTTCTCTGCTAACGCTAAAAACAATAATACCCCCCTCAAGCAGTTGCTTGCCACAAAGGTCTGACAGGAGCCTTTAGCTGATGTAAAGAATGCAAGGCTTAGTGAAAATGTGGACATCAGTGGGGTGGAATGGCTGCTGTCTGTTGGGTGAGATGCTAAGCTGTGGTCCATGACAGGAAATCACGAGGGAGTGCATACCCTGTGCATATTAAAGAAGGATGGATGGCTTTCATATGTCTCCTAAGAGCTATCAAGTGGATTCCATTTTTTTTACTTTTGGGATCCATGCAACCTGGCCATTTAATCCATTGTACGCAAAAACATGTTGCTCAGAGTTAAAACAACCCAAGTTTGTGCAATCCAACATTTTCCCCAACAAAGTTTGCTTCTGTTATTTCAAATTAATCCTTAATTCATCTGATAAAAATGAAGTGCTATTTGTTCTTTGTCAGTGCTGTCATTAAGAGTTAATGAAAAAAAAGTGAAACACTGCTTTCTTGTTAAACTTAGAGGTCAGGTCTTCCACAATTTTTTCTGCGATAGGTAATAGTTCATAACAAAATTAATGTTCTCCAGTTTGCTTCTCTACTGCAAGCACAGCATACTAAGAACATCAACAATGCACTCTTTCAAAAACTGCAATAAAATAATATAATGCAAAAAAAAAAACCTTCAGGGTTTTCTGTTAAGCAATTTTATATGTTGGAACATAAAAATAATCTTTATAGTGCTTAGTGACCCCAGATTGTCATGCTGTCCATCAGATGGGATATAGCCCTTGTGCAGGAGAGCAATACCCTGTTCATGTCAAAGAACATGCACAATGGCCTTAATTGGAGGTTACAATCTGTCTCCTTAATAGCTGTCCAGTGGGCCTCCTTCCCCACAACCTTCTCAGCCCTTATGGTCTTTGTGATCTGGTCGTTTAGCACATTGTATGCAAAAAGTGCCTGCTAGCAGTAAAACAACCCAGATAGTCACGCAAAATTATTTTATCGAGCTTTTAAGTGTGTGGGTTAGTTTTGAAGACTTCAGCCATTCCTCAAGTGATAAGTTGCCACTATAACTAGGTTGCTTCATTGAAAAATTGCAATTCAAATTATATCTAAACACAGTGATGTTCTTAAATCTATTAATCTTAGTGATGTTCTCCTGACAGATCAAGCATTTATCTTTCAATTTCAAGTTTGAAAAATTATGTTCCATCAACCATACTGTATTAAAAACTTGAAATTGTGCACTTTGGCATATTCATTTTTGAAGAGTAAACAACAATGCTTAATTACTGCTGTCCTTGATAACTGTAGCCAAACCAAAAACACTGTGGCACCTAGAAAAATCCTACAGATATTACCTGTAATGAATATAATAGCCATAATTCTGGGTGGGTGAATGAATGAACAGAATGCATTTCTTATACATCCACAGTGTGACATCAGTGGCAGAAATTTTCAGTTCTCTGTAGCTCTGTGGGTGTTTGAGCAATTGGTCCCAAATTTGATGTGGTGGTCCCACTTAGATCTAGCTGTATTAAGAGATTGGGTTCCTAGCTGCCCTGGTTTGAGAGTAAACCCTCTAAAAGTGTCCAAAATTTTTTGGGGTGCTGATGTTGGCTACCTTGGGAATGTAGTGATATGTTAATGGTAGAAAGCTATGAATGAAGTAGCAAGTTAGTATGATATAATAACACTTTATTAACCATAATTCAATACATAAAATACATTAGCTACAATTTTCGTAATTCATTTCTATCAAAAGAAAAATGAGTCATCGTGTTTATAAAGTAATGAAAGGACACAAAGAAAGTAAAAGGAAAAACAAAGAAATATGTGTTTAAACAAGGGCCAAAACCATAGTGATTACTAAATAAAAATATTACTGAAAAACTATAACTTTAAACAGAAAAATTTACAATCACTTTTTGAACAACAGCAAGCATATAAATATAAAAGTAAAAACTTTTATTAAGCAAAAACATTTTAAAAAATCTAAATATTTACTTTAATATCTTAAAGCATATCTCAATCTCATCAATATACGAAATCACTTTCAATTTGTTTTTGTATATACAAATTGAATTAATATTTCTGATATTTGGTAGAATATTGTAATTACCTACTATCTTAAAAAATCGTAATTTGCATACCTCCTCACACAAAATATTCTATTGATAACATAATTTAGTTACCAAAAAAACATGTGATTTCCATTTTAAGTTACTATCAACATATAAACGTAAATATATGATTTTACAATTTTGATAATCAGCACAAAGTAAGTCATGCTGCCATTGTATGTTTAGTAATTTATCTGTTCTTACTGATAAACTAAAATACATATGGCATGTTTTCCCCAAAATTGATGTTTAAACCATTTAATTGTAAATCCTGATTAATGCATGGTGTGCAAAAAAGTGCCGCTCAGAGGTAAAACAACCCAACCCTGATTAATGACTTTCCAGAGTACTAACATTATCTTCATTATAAATTATAACTGTTATCAGCAAAAGACAAAATTTTATCAGAGATAGCATTTGCAATCTCTGATAATTTAACTCTGATGATTTAACATAAAAATATAATAGGGCCCAATACTGAGCTCTATGTGGTACACCACAATGAAGTAATTCCATTGTTAATCCCATTAAAATTTCAAACTCTTTTCTGGTACTTGAATAAGGAACCACTTGTTGACAGATCCTCTAATTCCATATTGATCCATTTTCAAAAGCAACAATTCCTGTTGTACACAATCAAATGAACATCCAGAAATACAGCTGCAGTACATTTTACAAAATTAATACCATTATATACTATTTTAATAAAGCAGTCTATTAAAACCAAGTCTAAATCCATATTGATTTGATAAAAAAAATCCAATAAATTTTAGTGATTATTGGTAATGGAAATTAATAAATATTTTTGTGGAAAAAAGTTTTGCCGATGAGCAGAAATTGAACCCACATCTCTAGAAACATACTGTTAGTTCAATGGTCTTAGAATACTCTGGCATGTTTCTGGAGAGACATGGGTTTGAATCCCTCACGTCGAAATTGTTTCACATAAAATTTACATAAGTTCAAATCCCATATGTCAATGAAACTTTTTATTGGTTTATTGACATCAAAGTCAACAGGTAACTGGAATATTATTTATTTTTTTAAATAGAAATTATTCTGTAATTCGTTTTTATTTTCACCTTTAAAAATGAGAAACACTAACCCAATTTTCAGGGCATCAAAAAAAAAAAAACAGCATCTACAAGGGATTTATTAATAATACCTGTCAAAAAATGTAATTTATATTTTATTATAATTTCAAAATTTTCTACATTTGTATGGTCATTACCCATTTTTTTTACCCTTCTATAATAAATTTTGCAACCCTTTTTACTTCATCCTCACTTACTGGAAATACATTGATTTGTTGAACAATGGTAAATTAAGTAATTAATCCTATCCATTATGTTAAAATCAATAACACTGTAATTATTAAATTTATTATATCATTTAATATTTTACCAGTGTCTTTTCCCCAGTAGGTACCATATGCTCTTTATGATCTTCACCAATTAAATTCTTGATCAATTTCAATTCCTTTTTCTTATCATTCCTACAATGGTTAAATTCAAACAAATAATAATTTTCCTTAGCCCTCTATTTTTAGACATTTAGAAAAAAATTTATTTTCATATTCAAACACTAAATTATATTGGTGTTTTCTTGTGTTTTATATATAATTTATTTTTATATTTCTTAGGTCGTTATCCAATGGTTGCAAGCATTTATTTTTTATTTGCAACTCTTATATAAATTGATTTAATATCAGCATAATTAAATCTTTTTTTTTTTAATTCAATGTATGATTAAAATCCATGAAATCATAATACTGCAATTGATAATTTTTTTATAATTATGAGCAGTATATTTGTCTTTTTTTTTTATAATTATGAGCAGTATATTTGTCTGAAGTTAGTTAACATAATGAAAGCTCTCTATAATAACACCGAGTCATGTGTGAGAGTTGGTAAGTCTTGTAGCAATTGGTTTAGCATTGCTTCTGGTGTTCGACAAGGGTGCATTTTGTCTCCTTTTCTCTTTAGTTTGGTTGTTGATTATGTTATGCGAAATTCACTTCGAGGGAAAGATTTTGGCCTTAAATGGTCTGGAGATACGAAAATTTCTGATTTAGATTATGCTGATGATTTAGCCCTTTTGGCAAATGATGTTGATGAGATGAACTCTTTCATTCGAGCTGTTGATGAGACTGGTAGTAGAGTAGGTTTGGTTATAAACAGAGAGAAAACTAAAGTGATGAAAATTGGTCAGGCAGGTTGTGATTCAGTTAATCTGAATGGTTGCAGTCTTGAGCAGGTGTCACAGTTTAATTATCTTGGGAGCTATGTAACTGATACTGGTGATGTGCTGCATGAGATTAACAGATGAATAGGTATTGCTGCCGGGACTTTTAAGAATCTATGGAGATTGTGGAGAAATAGGCGTACACACCTAAAGACTAAAATTAGACTGTATAATAGTTTGGTTCTTTCTAGGGTTAGTTATGGTAGTGAAACTTGGACGCTGTGTAAACAAGATAACAGGAAACTAGATGCTTTTGATTCTAGATGCTTACGCAGTATCTTGGGTATTAGGTGGTTTAACTTTGTAACTAATGATGAGGTTAGGCAAAGGAGTCTGCAACCTCCTTTAAGCAGCATATTGTGCAGAGAGAGACTCCGCTGGTTTGGCCATGTTGCCCGTATGGATAATTATAGATTGGCGAATAGGGTTATGAACAGTGTGCCTAGAGGCTTCAGAAGGAGGGGGAGACCTAGGATGCGGTGGGCAGACAATGTCAAACAGGACCTTGTTAGAATTGGTGTGCAGTGGCCGGATGCAGCAGATGTAGCTCAGGACAGATATGCTTGGAGAATTAAACTGCGTGATCTGGTTGGACCTCCGTAGCCCATGGCTGCTTGAGGATGATGATGATGATATTTGTCTGATTTTAATTTTTTTTATTAAAATTGCTTTATTACATATTTAAGTTTTTAATAAGATTGAATGATAGTCAGTCAAATTGCTTAAGAAGACTGCAGAGTATATATTCCAATCATTTTTGGTTCCTAACAAAAATTTGGTCTTATACAACTAATTGAATTATTTGCTACCCTACTGATATCATTAATATATGATAAAAAAAAAAGTGTTGGAAAATGGTATTGTAACATTATGAAAACATCAACAGAAATATTTATAACAATGAAACATAACAAATAATTTTAAAAAATAATTTATTTTATTATTTTCATTGTTTTTCTGTTGATACATTTCAGGCTTTTCTTTTATAAGAGATATTTAGAAACTTGTGTGAAACAGAAAAATGTTCAATTTACTTCTATGATCAATGTATAAAGATTTTCAGTGACTCTGCTAAATGACACATTCCAAAAGAATTTGCGAAGCAGATGTCTCAGCCACCTTTTTCACAACTGGTGCTCAGAGAAAGTGCATTTTGATAGCTAGATTACAACTGCAGTGCAAAGAAAGGATGAGTCTCCATTCATGCAGAAGGGAAACAGGGCAAAATCCCAGGTATATTACAATTCTCTTTAATCCAGTTAGACATTTAGCAAAGAAACTATATAGGTGGGGTCATTTGGGTAGAGGATAGAGAATTGGAGGAAAGGACCATTCACTTCTTTACAATAGTCGAAACTTTCGTTTTGATCTTATCATTAAACCTCCCCCCCCCCAAAAAAAAAAAAAAAAAACACATTTCTCTTGTGTATGTTTGCAAATTCGTTAATAATCAACCTCACCTTGTACCTATGTTGAGAAAAATGTAGGAGGTAATTCTAATAATTCTAGCGCTTCAATCTAGCAGTAACTATGCGTACCTTGTACTTTTCTGCAGCTCTTTTAAGAAGAGACTGCATAAAGTTAAATAGGTAATGTTTTCAATTTCTCTACTTATATTTACTCATTAGATTATATTTAAGCTATTTGAAGTCTGTTTCAGGGAAAACTCTGAAATAATTCTAATTTAATTATTTTGCAAGAATACATTCAAATGCACAGCAAATCTCTTCTACAGGAAAAGCTCAATAAACATAGTTCAATGTCATCAAATGATTCAACAAATGATTTGATGGAAATCTATTTAGAATGTTTGCAAAAGAAAATATTTTCACTACTGGAAAATCAGAACAAAGCATTATAATGACTTCCAAGAATTGTTCTGGCAGGGTTTTTTTTTTCTATGCTTGAATGAATTCCCTCTAACAAAAGAAATAATTTGGATTCAAAATTATTAGATGACATTTTTCTTATAATGATGAATAAAAATAGAATACATTGATTGCATTATGATATCTATATTTTGAATGAATTTCATTTTCTTTTAATTTTTGTCAACTATGTGTTATTTCTGAAGGGAATTTCACTTTTTTGTAAAATTTCCTCGAGTCATTTTTAGCAAATTATTTTTAAAATATGATTTAGTGCACAAAAATCATTAGAATACTAAGAATTATGAACACATACTTATGATCAGAAATATTTTTTAATAATGCTCTGTTTTATTCTGAAAAATTCCTAGAAATTTGATACACAGGAACGTACCTGGGGGAGGAGCTAGTTCCAGACTGCCTCCTCCCCAAAAATCAATTCGTTTTATATGAAATCTCAAACTTGTCTACATGCTTTGAAATTTAAAGTAGTTGCATTTTATAATTTTAATTTAGACCCATATTTTATGTCCGACACTTAAAAGTAGATATAAAAAAAAACAACTATGAAATAAAATTTTATTTGACATAGAATATCATTTTAACCTTTCCTATTCGGTGGAATATTTTAGTAATTGGGAATCCCTACTCATGTTGTTTTCACTCCCCCCCCCCCCCCAAAAAAAACTAAATCTTGGTATGTTCTTGTCTTCAATAGTTTCGATTATTAAATATGTTCATTATGGCTTACACACATTATTAGAATATATAGAATGATGTCATCTTATTTATTAATAACTTGGTCTGATTGTAATTTTTATTTCATTATTTCTAAATCCCAATTTTTAGAATCAATAGCAAAAAAAGCAACTGCAAACAATTCTATTTGCAAAATATGCATTTCCTTATTAATTGTTATTAATATTGATAATTTTTCTTTTTCCACTTTATCTGTTTTTTATAACAAGTGGATTGATTGAACTGGTGCAAACTGTTGGACAACACTACTGGATATATATAATAAAAATGATAGCATATATTTCATTATTTTGCATTTGTACTAAAAATATTTCCAAATGTTAATGTAATGTTTGGCTGTAACGAAAAATGTAATGAAACGTTTTTCACTTCGTTTGCCATCACTGAAAGAAAAATCCATGAGAATACAATATATTTTTATAATCAATTCTACTCTCTTTACTACAGAGATCTAAATTTAAATCACCGATAAAAACAATATGGTTATAATTCAACAAACTCAATGCGTTATCCAAAGCCAACAAAAATGCATCAATTAATCTATCGTGAGCACGAAAAATTGTCTTATAAATATCCAGAGTAGCATCAAAGATGACTCTTGTTTTAGCATTACATATAACATTGTCAATATTAGCATACTGAAAGATGTTTTGTATACATCAATACTCCACCAGAACGATAATTCCGATACTTATAAAACATATCAAATATTGCAATAAATATCAATTTCAGGTTGCTTGATCCAAATCTCACTAAAAATTAGCACTTAATAAAATTTTCAATTTCCAAAGATTTCAACATAAAACTGTCAAAATTTGATCTTATAGATCTGATATTTAAATGATAAAAATTGATATCAATCCTATTTAATTCACACGAATCTTAGCTGTTACATTTAAGGAAAATTTGGAAGGAGTGCCTGAATGCACATGCTGACATATTGCCATATTGGCAGCTGTTCTAACTGTCACTGCAATCTTCCATATTTTCCGTGCTTAATGCTGGCACCACCTTAGGTCGATCTTTTAACTTGTGTAGGTGATCAAGTTACAAAAAAAATCTAGGAAAGATATTTACCGATGCAGTCTCTTCAGTTGCTGGTACAGGTGCAGCTACCAAGTGAAGAATTTATCCACATGAGCTGTGAATTAGATGTTAACACACATGTTAGCTTCTGGTACTCTTTCTTACCCCTGGGGAGGTTTTAATGTGTCTTGCCTTCTCTGTTGCTCGGACATAATTATCACCTACTATGGCTGCTTACCAGTCTTTATTGAGAATGCTAAATTGCAGAAGTTATCATACACAAAATATTGTAGATCTCATTACTAATATTGCCTAAGCTGCATACTGGTTACATTTCTCTGATGTTAGAGAAGAGCATTCTGCGCACATCCCCAACATATAAAACTTATAAACACAGTAAACGTTTCTAAAAACATTAAAAACATCAACCTCCCTTCTTTGCCTTACACGTTCCACCAATGTTGATCTAAATCTGAAGAGCTGTGATTCGCTTCAATTTATTTGCCACCTCTAACCATTTGCCTTTGACATTTCTGTTATTCAGTTAAATAACAGGTTTAATTCCAGATTTCTTATTCATCGGCAGTCTGTGGATATGAACAATATCTTTTTTCAATATGCTTAATTCTCACTAACTTATTAGTTATTATACCCATGTTTTCTTCTTTAATTTCTGGTGAACCACTAATTTCTAAATTATTATAAATTATTAGTTCTTGAGTATTGTTGCATTTAATTCATCTCAATCTTCATTTCACCAATCTGCTCCTTTAAGACTTTATTTTCATTCACCAATTTTATTTTATTGTCAATAAATATTTCATTATTTTTTTTCAATACTTTTGATTTTTGTATTCAAATCTACCTACCTTTTTTCTCTTTTGAAAGCATGCTGAAGGAAGACCCACCAAAACCAACACTAGTGAAATGATAAAAATTTTACAACCTTTAAACACTGAATAATTTCATTTTCCTTGAGAAACATTTCCAAACATGCTGCACAAAAATTTAAAGCCATTGCCAGTATTTTTCAGTTGATGGGAAAAGTTATCATTGGACATACATTTCACGCCAAACTTTTGGTGGGATATAACTAGTATTGAAGTAATTTACGAAAGAATATATTTTTGTAGGTTGGAAAGGTGTAAGTTGCAATTCCAAGTCATGCTTTCTGGATTGTTTTGTGTGAAACTGCTGTGAACATTTCTTTCAAGTAATGTGCACCATATTGTGCAATTTCTGTCTTAGAACAGATTTTCTGATATTACCAAGTGTGGTTATAACAAAAACAAGAGTAGAACAGCTTATATGAAATGATGTGCAGTTTAATTGTAACATAATTGTTATTAGGCTATTGATAATTTTAGATTTTTGCTTAACTATCTTTAATTTTAATACAAACCTTTAAATGTATTTTTTAACATTTTACACTGTGAACTAATTTTAAATCTAGAAATAGTATGCATCATAAATTCCCCTATTTCTTTAATGCCATGGAGATTAATTCTACATCATTCATTACCATAGTTGTGATTTCAGTTTTGATCTCAGTGGCTTCGAAACCTAAACAATGTTGTTTCTGAAAAATAGATTTGCAGATTTCATTTTGAATCATCACCTGTTGTATTCAAAAGTTTCATTAACAGAGGTTCTCGACTCATCCCCAAGTGTAGTTGGGATTCACCATCGACAAGATAAAGGTGTATAATGACATGAGCTTGCCTACATAACTTCTGCATTCTTGACATTGGTCTCATCAATTTGAAGAATCCATGGACTTTCTATCATCATCATCTTCAAGCAGCCATGGGCTACGGAGGTCCAATCAGACTGCAAAATTTAGTTTTTCAAGCTTATCTGACCTGAGCTATATCTGGCCACTGCACACCAATTCTAACAAGGTCCTGTTTGGCATTGTCTGTACACTTCATCCTAGGTCTCCCCCTCTTTCTGAGAGGCCTTTAGGCACACTGTTCATAATCCTATTTGCTAATCTATAATTATCCATACAAGCAACATGGCCAAACCAACGGAGTTTCACTCTGCACAATATGCTGCTTAACCCTTACATTGTTGGGTTTCTGAAACTGAAATCATTGTGGTTGCCAGATTTATTTTAAAGTGTTTTCAGAAAGTAAAACAACTTTAGAACCTCATCGTGAAGTAACTAATGAATGGAAATATGTCATGTTATATACCAAGAGAAAGAGCATTTTATTGTGCTTAATAAAATGGCAAAAATTTGAAGAAGAAAAATAAATTAAATTTTTTAAGCATTTTTTTTTTAACATTGTAAAATTTTATTGTATTTTTTCCACTTTATCTTTAGTAAAATTTCAAAAATATATATTCCCCGTTTCTTCTATATTATTTTAGTATGAGCAGTTCATGATATTTTGATTATTGGTTAAATCTTTTGTTTTTTCTAAATTAGTCATTTGTGTATGTAATGCATATTCTTAGACTTTTGATGATTGACAAACTCTAAGCCTCAGTAAAGCAGTGTCATAAAAAATAATTTTGCTTTAAAAATTAGATAATTTAAATAAAAATGAAAAATATATCGGAAAAGTGATAAAGAACTATGGAAAATTTTTTAAAAGTTTAAAAGCATTTATAGTTTAATCGATGCACTGAACTTTAGAATGAGTCACTTTGTTATGAAGCTAAATAACTGCTACAGAAAAGTTTAATTCTAAAATTCTGGAAGAAATTTTGATTAAAAATCACATTCTCCTGACTTTGTTGTGTTTATACGATGTAATAAAATATTGATAAAGTCCTACCGTTTAAAAATCCTACTACGAGTAATCCAAATGCTTGCTCTGATTGCTGCAATTTTAGATCGCTAGCAGTTTCACTTTTCAATTGTTTCTAATTATTATTTATAATCACAGTATCCATTTGAGAAGCAATAAAAAATAATTTTAGAAGCATTGAAGTAAATAAAAAAGTATTTAAAATCGAAAGTCTGCTAAAATATTGATCAAAAGCTGATGTGCGTAGTTCCCAGTGACACAATTCCCAGTAGCATAAAAATCAGTATCCTTACGTTAAAAGTTTAGAAAGCATTACAACTCTAGTAGAACTATAAATAGCAGAAAAGAGCGGCAAATACAACCGATTGATAATCTAAGCATGGTACAGCAGAATAGAGGCATGAACTGAATTGGTGCTATTTGATGCTGTTTATGGTGACTGAAGGTGACTGAACATGCGCATCCAACTCAAATAGATTTATTTTTAAACTATATCATAATTTTTTCAAGTGGAATCAACAGTAAAAAAAAATCATAGATTTAAATGTTATTTTTGATATTTAATTAGAAACAATTGAAAAAATTTCAGATTTCTATTTGAATAAAAAAATTTTTTTACAATCTTATACTACGGGAGCGAAGCGTCTCTCTCCAACCACTAGAATGGGAAAGATGAATGTGATTTGTCGGGCTGTGACACGGTAAGGGTTAAAGGAGGTTGCAGATTCCTATGCCTAACCTCATAGTTGCTTATAAATTTGAACCACATAATGCCCAAGATACTGTGTAAGCATAAAGTTTTCTGTTATCTTGTTTTCAAAGCATCCAAGTTTCACTGCCATGACTGACCAAAGCATCCAAGTTTTCACTACCATGACTGACCAAAGAAAGAACCAATCTATTATAGAGCCTAATTTTAGTCTTTAGATGTATGCACCTATTCCTCCACACTCTCCATAGATTCTTAAAAGTCCCGGCAGCACTCCCTATTTGTCTGTTAATCTCATGCCACACATCACCAGTATCTGTTACATAGCTCCCAAGATAATTAAACTGTGATACCTACTTAAGATTGCAACCATTCAGATTAACTGAATTGCAGCCTTCCTGACCAATTTTCATCACTTTAGTTTTCTCTCTGTTTATAACCAAACCTACTCTACTACCAGTATCATCAACATCATTTGCCAAAAGGGCTAAATCATCAGCATAATCTGAATCAGAAATTTTCATATCTCCAGCCCATTTAAGGCCAAAATCTTTCCCTTGTAGGAATTTTGCATAACATAATCAATAACCAAATTAAAGAAGAAAGGAGACAAAATACACCCTTATGGAATACCAGAAGCAATGCTAAACCAATTGCTACAAACCTTACCAACTCTCACACACAACTCAGTGTTATTATAGAGAGCTTTCATTATGTTAACTAACTTGTCTGGTATGCCATACAATCTCACGATCACAAACACAATCAGAAGCCTTTTTGAAATCAACAAAGCTGGTAACCAAAGGTTTCTGAAACTTAAGTATTTCTCAAGAATCTGCTTGAGTGAAAATATCGGATCTACACATCGCCTATCACTTTTGAATCCACATTGCTCATCACGTAATTATCCATCAACCAGATTCTTAATTCCATTAAGCACAATCATGCGAAGAACTTTACCTGGAACAGAAAGTAAGCTGATACCCCTTATAGTTACCACAACTGCGATCACCTTTTTTAAAAATAGGGATGATAATATCTCCAGTAAAATCCTTAGGAACCATGCCTTTATCATAAAAGATATTTAAACTACCAGTCATCCATGTGGTAATGAAACATGCCCAGCATTACTTGTTCTTTATTTGCAATTGTTCCCTAACCTTTCACCTGTGTATTTAAACTGTGTTTTGTAATCCTTGAACCTATTAGTACATGGTGATGGCATCCATCTTCCATCATGTTTAGACAGCATAATAATCATAAAAGAACAAGGCACTCTATACTTGTTCTTTATTTGTCACAGGGTTTTAAATTAGAACAACTTATTAGCCCTTTGAGGGGTGGAAATGTGTGGCTGTGTATATTCTTTGATAGTTATTCACCTTCACGCAGACTGAAAGGTGAATAAGTTTCAAAAAAGTAATGTGAGATTTATAATGTTAAAACTCTTCAATTCATACTTTGTTTTTAAATAGCTGTACGCTACGGTAGAGTACCTAAAAGGTCAAGGGAAAGAAACGAAGACTCCCGTGTTACCCAATCAGAAGCAGATCAATCTGTGAGAGATCAAGAAAACAAGCAACTTGCCATGTATGATATAATTCTGACAATATCCCAAGCTCATCATGCCAACTGTGCCTACACAGAAGAAAAGACAAGAGGCCTGGTTAGGAAGCCTGCAATATTTGTAAGTCATAAAGATTTCACTGAAAATGTTAGTATTTTCATTAGAAAATGTATTTGTATCAATATTAAACACAAACAGCAAATATTCCCATTTAATTTTAAATTCCATGGAAGATTTTGCTCATTTTTGTCCTCATTACTATTATATAAGTTATTTTTTTTTTCAAATTAGAAATTTTGATTGTGTCAAAAAAAATGTCAGTACAAATCTAATCCAAGAGTAAGTCACACAGGTTAATAAATGAGTAATATTTAGTTTCAGCAACAATTTTCATATATGGTGAAACTAAATAAAAGCAAATATTAAAAAAGCATCTATATGTAGTTAAAAAAAATTATTCCGTAATTACCTCAGTACTGTAAATAGATTTTCAAATCACACTGCTCAACATTGAAAGTTCCCCACCCAGAAAGACATGTCGTACAAACATGCCAATAGGAGGGTGGGTGTGTGCAGTTGAGATATGCAAATGATGATAATCTGGAGCCAATCATGTGTGGGGCTCAAGAGATAAAAGATGCAAGAAAGAACAGGGATGATATTGTGTTTATGCAGGTAGAAGTCATGCGAACGGTTGAGATTAAATGGTTCTTCTTGGAAATTGTTCAGCGAAGGCCGAAAATGCCTGGTACACGCCATAAATTATGATCCAAATCAATCATTAATGATGAGGTTAGATAGAGGAGTATTTAGATTCATGCAACATCAGATTCTTATTATCGCCATTTGGATGCTTTAGAGAGAGGAAGAATTATAGGCCTATGTGAAGTCGGATGGACTACATGTCGTGCCGCTGCCCATGTTCATCGGGATGCATGAACTGTTGGCAACAGTGGCAAAATGAAGGTTCTAGCGTGCATCTCGGAGTGATGCTGTCCGACAGACATCAGCACGTCTTGATAGGTGCATTGTTCAACATGCTCATTCGTCATCACAGAGCACTGCAGGCGATATTTGACAGGCTGTGTCAGCACCCATGGACGTCCCCATAACAACCTGAACGGTAAACTGAAGGTTGCAAGAGGGCATGCTAGGCAATTGTTATGTCAACTGCCATTGACTGCAAACCATTGCAGTGCTTGTCTGGTGTCTTGGTGCTGAAGTCGTGCAAACTGGGGTCAAGAATGGAATGCTGTTGTATTTAGTGATGAATCCTGTTTCTGTCTGGATACTGATGATCGACAGATCCGTATATGGCAGCAACCTGACAAGAGGATGGATCCAGCTTTTGTTCACAACCGGCACACCACCCATCAGCCAGGCATAAATGGTTTGGGTTCTATTGGATATGACAGCAGATCACCTCTTGTCCACATCACAGGAACACTGACAGCTGCACGATACGTTAGCGCAGTTCTGCAGCCCATTTTCCAGCATGACAATGCCCATGTACACACTGCTAGGGTCTCCAGCACAATCTCCAGATTTATCCCCAATAGAAAATCTGTGGGACCACATTGGACGACGTGTGCAATCCTCTCACCAGCCAGTGCGGAATCTCAATGAATGAGAGCAGCACGTTGCTTGGTGTGCAATTCCTCGGGACCATATCTGTCGACTGTATGACTCCATGCTGTATTGCTGCCTGTATTGCCATTCAAAGCGGTGCAACCACCTATTGAGGCAATCACATTGTGCTGCATTATCTCATCTTGAAACCATTGTAAGTGGCTGTAAATTAAATCATGGTATGCCAATATGTATTGCTATGTGTGTGCTTCATTTCACCCCTATCCCCTCCTCCTTCTGGTGGGGCAATTTCAATGTGCAGTGTATGTCAAATTGGCAATGAGTGATCTAAAATTTTAGGATTTGTTTCACAGAAAATTAAGTAATTTTGTGGCTAAATACTAGTATCTGGATATCCTCTATTCATGTGTATGGCAAAGCAAACTTTCTCAAAATCTCAGTGAAAAGTGTTTTTTGACTAAAACTGCCACATCATTAAATTAAGTGACAGTAATGGCTGCTTTACCTGTGTAATATTCTTTGTCATCTTTTTTGTTATTGGAAACCATAATCATTTAGAATATTTTTATTATTAAATTTTGAAGGTTAATGCCTAAACACATAATCCTTAAGCAGCCATGCACTTATAGAGATTTACCCAAACTGCAGTTTATTTCTCTGTACACATCTATCCTGCACAATAGTTGTTGCACTTTGCCACTGCAGGCCAATTCTAATAAGGTCCTGTTTGATATTGTTCCCACCCATTGCCTTCAAGGCTTGCTCTTTTTTCAGGCATTCAGGTACACTATTCTAACTCTATTCACTAAGCTGTAGTTCTGCATTCACACAACATCAACAAACCAATGCAGTTGCACCTTATATAGGATGCTGAACTATAGTGGTTAATTACTCCTCTATCTAACCTCATCATTACTTACATAGGGAAACCACCAAGGTAATGTGCAAGAATCTAGAATCAAAGGCCTCAAGTTTCATGTTATCTTGTTTGCCAAAGGTTCCAAGTTTCATTACCATAGCAAACTTTAGAAAGGATTAAATTTTTATAGAGCCTACGCTTATTTTTCCATAATCTCCACAAATCTTTACAGTTCCCAGCAGCAATGCCTCATCTCTTTAAATCTGTTGTACATTACTATAAGTACACCCAATTCTGTTTTCACACAGTAGATAGGTTCATGAAAAATGTGTAAAAAAAAAATGCAGTGCATGTGAAAAAATAGAAGATTGGTTCCAGATGTGAAAACCCAGTACAAATAAGTTATTTGCAAAGAAATCATATCAAAATCTTTAAAACTTTTTTTGATTTTTATTCATTTAAACACATTTTTTATTTACTTATAAAGATAATTATATATACATATATAAAGTAAATTATCGTTCATAAAGAAAATGTCGCTAATTCAAGAATACAAAAGTGCAAAAAAAAGGTGACTTACATATGCTTATTAACTAGATTTTATTTGTTTTCACTTTCTGACAATAGACGTATTTGTTTGCATAAGACTGGAATTAAATCACTTTCATTGCTTGAAACATTTTGGCCATCATGTTCATACTCCAATGGTGAAATGCTCTCTGTGGCATGGGGAACCAAATTATCACTTGTTTCCAGTGGTTCTGAAGTTTTATTAGTTTTGACAAAGAACTCTGTAATTAATCATTGAGATCCTGCTTTGACTAGATCTTTGTATAATTCTTTATAACGCTCCATACATGACTTCAGTTCACGTTTAAACTGCTCAGCTCATTCGACAAAGGGATCATGTGTAAGAAAATGACTTTCCAATTTACTAGCCATTTGAAACCCTTCTTTAATTAAACCTGCAGTGAGTGGAATGTCTTCATCATCATCATCATCATCACTTTTTTATTTTTCATCAGGAGTCTCAAGGACAACTATTATTTCAGGGGTGGGGTGGCTCAGTCGGTAGTGCGCCAGGCTCGTAATATGTGATTCCCAGGTTCGAGTCCCAGCTGGATCAGCATTGAGATTTATCTATGCAAAATTCCCAGCCCACGGTCAGTAGGGAACACCGATGGGCTTGGAAAGGCCACCATCTGTTGGATTGGACATTAAGCTGTGGCCCCATGTGCAGGAGAGCCATACCATGTGCACGTTCAAGAACACGCTGGATGGCCTTGACAGGAGGCTACCATCTGTCTCCCAACAGCTGTTGCATTGGGTCCCCTCCCCGCTGAGGGAGGGGACCCAATCTCTGAGCCTTCGGGGTCCTTGTGACCTGGCCATTTAGCCCATGGTGTGCAAAAAAGTGCCGCTCAGAGGTAAAACAACTCAACTCTATTATTTCATCTTCACTAAGAACTTTTTCAACCAGCAATTCATCAATATCTGCAAACGATAAACAGATAATGTTTGGTCCCTATTGATCTGTATGATGCAGGTCAGATAGTGAATCCCATGATCATTTCAGGTTGGTTGTCCTTTGCAGTTTGTCCGGGTACTTGATATTTTGCTGGAATTTTAATGTTCCCGGAACACTCTTGAAACTGTTGTACAAGAAAATCTAAGTTCATTGGCAATTTCAGAGATAGTGTCTCATCCATTTAGCACCTATGATCTGCCTTCTATGAAATGCATCTGAATCCCGCCCTTCCCATTACACTTCTCACGATGAATCTATAAATAAATCTAACACAGCTACAAAGAATATTAGTTAATTCACGATGATAAATAATGAGATAAACTCGACAGTTCAATATCCACTAATAAATCGGCACTTTGACATTGATTCTAATTTTAGAGGAAAAATTGTCTTGAGCCGGGTGGGATATGAACCCACGACCTCCTGATAACATGTCAGGTGCTCTGGACCACTGAGCTACCGGCCGCTGATCAAGATCCAGAGCACCTGACATGTTATCAGGAGGTCGCTGGTTCGTATCCCACCCAACTCAAGACAATTTTTTCTCTAAAATTAGAATCAACATCAAAGGGCTGATTTATTAGTGGATTAATTCACGATTTAAGCTGTAGTACAATTTAAAATACATTAAGATATCCAATCAAAAGAATGAGGTGCGCATTGACAAGATTTGGTGATTATGACATGCTGTTAAGCCCAATGGCCAGAATATTCAGATTATCTTTAACTCTTATTTATTAACCTTTGAGGTTATACAAAGGGAATATAGAGCAATGATAAAAGGTAGTTACCAGAAATAGTTAGCTGGCACAATGGCATTGGATATAAACCTTTGCTGGATGTTAAAGTCAGCTGTAAATGGGTGGTTCACTGCTGAGAATTCACTGCTGAGAATGCATTTTCCAAGCATTACCAGTCCATGTAGAAAAACACAGCATGATGTTAAGAAGTAGTTGATGTAGAATACACATGAGGAGGTTTGATTTTTATAGAAGATCCTTCTTGCTATTTAACAGCTGATGCTATTAGCAGATATTCAATCGTGCCATGAAAGGACTCATTGCCAAAGGATGTCTGCAATGATATTTGACGAACGCTTGGGGAAGCCAAAACTGACAGCTTTATATGAGAAGAGTTATAAGACTGTAAATTGTGAAAACTGACAAGTTTTCTACTGTTGTAAAACTAAGATTTATTTATAGATTTGTCGTGAGAAGCATAATGGGAAAGGCGTGGGATTCAGATGAATTTGATAGAGGGCAGATTGTAGGTACCCAACAGATGGGACACTTGATCTTCGAAATTGCCAACGAACTTGGATTTTCTTGTACAACAGTTTCAAGAGTGTTCCAGGAATATGAAAATTCCAGCAAAAAAAAAAACAATTACCCGTACAAACTGCAAAGGACAACCAACCTTGAATGATCGTGGGCTTCACTGTCTGACCTGCATCATACAGACCGTTAGGGGCCAGACGTTATCTGAAATCACCTCCCATCTGAACGCAGGTTCCAGCAAGGAAAGTCAGTGTGTGGACTGTGCAATGCTCACTTCGTCTTGGCTTCGGGAGCCGCAGACCAATGAGGGTCCCACTTCTAACGACATGACACACAGGGCTCAACGCCTTGCCTGGGCTAAAGAACATCAAAACTGGACCATTGAAAATTGTCAATGGATAGCCTGGAGTGATGAATCCTGATTTAAACTTCATCATGCTAATGGGAGACTGAGGGTATGGCACCAACCCCGTGAGGCCATGGATCCTGCATGTCAGTTGGAACAGTACAAGCTGGTGGTGGCTCAGTGATGACCTGGAGTGTCTTCAGTTGGATGTCTGTGGGACCTTTGGTACATGAGCCAACGACTCTCAATGCATCCTAGTACATAGAACTTGTGGCTGACCATTTACACCCATTTATGGCCATCATGCATCCCAATGGAGATGGCATCTACCTGCAAGACAACTGTTCATCTCACAGGTCCAGGTTGGTTACTGCAGGGTTGCAGGAGCATTCTGCTGACTTTGAAATAATGAATTGGCCACCTAGAAGCCCAGATTTAAACACCATCAAAAATCCTTGGGATACCACCGAGCAGTGTTCGGGCCTATAGAAATACATTAAAATATGAGGTAGAATCTCATATCTATGCAACTAAGTCTCAGCAACGACCTTGAGAGAATTGTGGACAGCTCTGGAGGATGCTTCGGTCACCATACCTGTGGAACATTTACGCAAGCTTGTGGAGTCCTAGCCTTGTTTTGTGGTGACTGTTATCAGGGCCAGAGGGGATCCAACACGTTACTAGGTTCCTATCCATAATTCAATGGCACTTCAGTGTATATCTTGTCAGTGGCATTAGTTACCACTTTTTACCTAATTAACTTATACTGACAATGAATATAAGTAATATTATATGTAATGCAATGTATAGATAAGTGGTGAAGTATATAGCTTGCTCAGTAGCAATTAAATTATTTTTTGCAAATTTTCATAATTGTGTTAAACTGGCATAATTAATGAGCCTGAATCTCTCTTAAATTCTACAGACATTTATTTTTACTTACCTGAATTATTTGTTTTTTAGCTTGAAACTGTGTTACTAAATGGCAGAATTATGATGTGCTATTTCTTTTTACCTGGCTCTTTGTTTTAAATTTGGCTTTAGAGTTTAGCAGCAATATTGAGTATCACTTCACAGAAAGAAACCTAATGGAAAAGGAAAAAAAAAACTAATTTGCAGTATGATATTTGCTGCCTTAAAAAAGGAGATAAAAGTGGGGGGGAGGTGATAAGAAGGGAACACAAGATTGTATTATAAAAATTTTGTGATTAAGTTCTTCTAAACAAACCAACATGCAGTAGCTGAGTCAGAACAGATCCTTTAATCAATTTTAATATATATCCTTGTTTTATAATACACATTAATATAATAAAATTAGTGTTATTTGTTGGGACATATAATTTCAGATAATACTTTATTAAAATATCAGCCATTATGAATATAATCTTTTTCCAAATTGGAAAAAAAAACACTTGCTAAAAAATCGAATTTTGTCATAAAATGCCATTACTGGATAAACAAGTGGTTTCAAGTATTGCATTAAGAAAAATCCAACATACACTGAAGAGCCAAAACATTATGACCACCTGCTTAATATGATGTTGGCCCTCTGTGTGCTGCTAAAACAGCTCTTACTAGATGAGGCATGAACGCTACAAGATTTCTAATGGTGTCTTGTGGTATCTGGTACCAACATGTTAACAGCAGATCCTTTAACTCATGTAAGTTACGTGGTTGAGCCGTTGCAGATCGGATATGCTGTTCTAACACAAACCACATATGCTCAATTGGATTGATGTCTGGGGAATTTGGATGCTAGAGCAATACCTGGAAGTCTTATGTTCCACGAACCATTCTTGAACAATCTGGGCAGTGTGGCATGGCGCATTATCCTGCTGAAAGAAGGCACTACTTGAGGGGAATATCGTTGCAATGAAAGGATGTACCTGGTCTGCAATGATATTTAGGTAGGTGGCAGACGTCATATTTCCTGCATGTGAATGACTGGACCCAGGGTTTCCCAGCAGAACATTGCCCAAAGCATTACACTTCCTCCACTGGCTTGTTTTTGTCTCACAGTGCATCGTGGTGCCAACACTTCCCAAAATCAATCAACAAAATGACTCACAAGTACCCGGCTGTCCACATGGTGCGACAGGAAATGAGATTCATCGGACCAGAAGACCTCCCAATCATTCAAGGTCCAGTTTTGATGCTCGCATGCCCATTGTACACTCTTTCAATAGTGAATCAAGGTTAGCATGGGCGCTCGGAGCAGCCTGTAGCTATGCAGCCCCATTTTCAGCAGGGTTCAATGTACTGTGTGTTGTGACACATTACTCCCATCACCAGCATTCAAATTACGGGCGAGTTCACCACGGTATCCCTTCTGTTGGCTTGTACCATATGGGATAACCTTCAATCACCTCTAGCATCGATGAGCTATGGTTAGCCCATGCTTTCTGGCAGTTTGTGGGTTTTCCCTCCTCAGACCACTTTTTGAAGGTACTAACCACGGTTTACCGTGATCACCCCACAAGCCTTGCCATCTCGGAAATGCTCTGACCCAATCATTTGACCATTACAATTTGCCCCTTGTCAAAAGTCCGCTGCCTTTCCCATCTGAAGAACAAGAATTATACTGATTAACAGAGCTCAGTATCAGGTGTTATTTATACTGTTTCATTTACCTGCAGTTGCTTCGACTTGCATAAAGGTGTGATGGTCATAATGTTTTGGCTCTTTGGTGTATTTTGGATTAGAAACTATTAAAACCCTATTAGGTGGTTAAAATAACATTTTGTTCCTTTCATCTTATTTATGATTATTGCAATTTTGCAGCATACCAATATTTTATGTGTATGTATAATATTAAAATATTATCTTTCCAGAGTCTGAATGAATTTCAGTCTGGTTCTGGTGATGGGCAGGCAACAGCAGACAGTTTGCAACAACAGAAAATTGTCATGTGGCAGCATTTTGCCGTCCTCCTCACCCCTTCCATCCAACGAATTGTTGAATTTGCCAAGCGAGTTCCCGGTTTTTTGGATCTAACCCAAGATGATCAGCTCATTCTCATTAAATTAGGCTTTTTTGAGATTTGGCTTGTTCATGTAGCTCGAATGGTAAATACCATGGACAGCACATTGACATTTAGTGATGGCAGCTACATATCCAGGCAGCAGATGGAACTCATGTTTGATGTAAGAGTTAACAATATTTTTTGTAAATTAATCTTTATTAGTATATTGCAGAAATAGATTTTGGTGTGTTGGGCATAAGTGAAATTTGTATGTGGGCTTCAAGCTTCCCCAAATGTTTCAGTCGGAAAAGGATATTTAATATATTGTTATTCTTACCAATTTGCTTGATAAGGGAAACTAAGCATTTTTGGATCTGAAAGAATACACATTTTCTGATCTATTTGTTATAGTCAGCCCACTAAAAATATAAACAGTTCAGTTTTTAATTCAGAAATAGTTATCATAGTATGTTTTTCATTATTCCCTTAATATTTTGCTTTTTGAAACTTAGTTTACTATTTTCATTTTTCTGATCCCAGTGGTACATGAAATGTGCACTATTCTGTAGTTCAAGTTGGCAATTTGTATTTAAAAATTAAATTGAAAAATGTTAGGTGAAAAAAGTTGGTTTTTGCTGTAAGTGGTGTTTGAACCCATGTCTCCAGTAAATTTTTTATATATTTCACTTTTAAAAATATAAGCCTGGAAATAATTTTTGCCTCTAGTGATTTCACTCCCATGCTTGAGTCACTGTAAGCAACATCAATGACCAATACATATGCTTAATAAAAAATAAAATAAATATCCCCTCAAACAGCTGCTTGCCACAGAGGTCTGACAGGAGCCTGTCAGTTTAATATGCTATGGAAAGTCCATGAGGATGGTGGAACCTCATCAGAAAGACAACACAAACATCATCCATGCCTTATCCGGAGCTCAAGCCAGGTCCCTTTGAATAGCCAAGCATGCTAACCACTCTGTCACCTTACACTTAGTTATAATTTTCTGTTCATAAATTAGTGATTAGATCAATTTTGGTTTCACAGCAAATGTTGACATTTTCCATATAGAAAGGTTGCAATGCTTTCAAAACTTTTAATGGAAGATATCAAATTTTGTATAAATTGATGGTTGCATCATTCAGCAACTACATACATCACTTTTAGTCAATATTTGAATTGAGTTTTGGTTTTAAATGATTTTTTTTTTACCTTGGTACTTAAAATTATTTTTATTAATCCTCAGATATATAATATGTTTAAAAGGAATGATAATTATTTTGAAGCTTGAACGAATCCAAAACTACTATGGTATATGTCCAATTTTGCCAGCCTTGCATGATGGCTGTCTTCAGGTAACAACACTTTAGATTTTAACTGTTGTACCCTGTGCTGGGTTTTTGAAACTGAATTCACTGTGGTGGCCAGATTTATTAAAAGTATTTTCATAAAATAAATAGTTTTAGAACAACGATATGTCAGCGGAAAAATTTTTCGCTAACATACGAGATGTTTACCCTCATCTCTCCAGAAACATGCCAGAGTATTCTTCCACTTGAACTAATGCCAGCTCATCTTTTTTTCCACTAATTTTTAAAGACTATACTCTATCACCAAGAAATTCGGGCTAACCATTGGCACCATCTACGATCTTGGGTGGCAACTATTACCTTTATATTGCACAGAGTGAGATGGAAATAAGTAATAGTCTCATCACACTATTTAACATTATTAATGATTTAAACATAGATGATAATCACAGCATTACCTGATGCTCTTTTGGGTAGATAAATCAATAAATAGCGGAAAAAATTTATTTATCAACGCCAAAAGAGCATCAGGTAATGCTGTGATTATCATCTATGTTTGTTTTTAGAACCTTATTCTGAAGCAACTAATCAACAAAAATTTATATGCCAAAAAAGATTAATAAAAAGGCAAAATTTTGAAGGGAAAAAAGTTAAATTTTTAGGAAGAAATGAGCTCACTACTCCAAAAATGCTTAATTTTCCTTAAATATTTTGAGGGATTAGGGTAAACAAGCAAAATGGTAGGAAAGAGCAACTGGTGTGTAACCAGAAGATCTAGAGTTTGAGTCCAAGAGATGGATGGGTGAGTTTTTTCATATTTGCCTAATTACTATAAATTTTTAGGCTTTTTTTAATATTGCAAAAATTTGATGTTATTTTTCCTTAACTTTGGTAAATTCCTATTAAGGCTTAAATCTTTTTTTAATTTGATCAATGCAAATAACACAAAATGAACATGCTTAGACTTTGGTGATCGTTAAACTCTAAGCCTAAGAAAAACAGTGTCAAAAATTAATTTTGCTTTTAAAAGCAAAATAAGCAGATAAGTTTGATTTTTTAATCAATATTTTTGCTGCAATTTTAAAATTACAATTTTTTAATATTAATTAGTACATATGGTTAAAATGTGATTAAAAATGTGTATGATGAACCAGGACAAGCCTGCTAATGCTTCTGGATTTTCTCTGTCCTTTGTGTAGAAGTGTCTTATTCACTTTAAAGAAATTTTTTTATTTGCTTTTGTATTGTTTTGGGGAAAAAAATTAAAATTCCAGTTAATTTGTTTTGATTTTTGTTATTTTATTAGTTACAACTAAATGCTCTTCTGGTATAATAATAAAAATAACCTCTAAAGCAGCTGGTTGCCACAGAGGTCTGACAGGAGCCTGTCAATTTATATGCCATAGTAGAAGGTCTATGAGGATGGCAAGACCTCAGCAGAAAAACAACACATTTATGCCTTACCTGTGGTTTTGAACCCAGGCCCTTTGATCAGTAGCCAAGTGCACTAACCACTCGGCCATGTTATGGAGGTTCTGACCATCCCCACTACCGCCACCAAGGGGAAGGTGGGGGTGGGTGGCGCACCCACCCCCACCTACTAGTTGGGGGGGGGGGGGCATGGGAACTGAAAAAGCTGTTCTTTATATACACAAAATAATGTTCACAGTGAAATATTTTCTAAGCAGAGGGAGGCACCATTGTGTAAAGATTGAAATGCTATTTTGATTTACTAAAACAATAACGAAACAGCTTGGATAGTGATTAAGTTTTTAATTTAACTCAGCTGTGTTAAATCTGTTATGCTATCTACTGCATTTATCAGTCTTAACATATTGCCTTTATGACTTATTGTATTTGAAGATTCAGTGAAACAAGTTTAGCTAGCAAGAGCATTTTAAGTAGAGCTCTTACATTGCAGGAGAAGTTCAACAAAGTAATTCATTCTAGGTGTCCTTCATGTGGCTGAAGTGTTTTTCATTAAACTTGGAAGTCATTTCTAATCCCTTTCATTTTAAACAAATAGTTTATTATTTCTAAATTTGTTTATATATTGCATAAAAATGTTTTTTTGTAATGTAAACCTGTGTTTACACTATGAAAAATTTTAAATCATAATTCTGAAGATTCAGAATGGAAATGAAATCTGAAGTTCTTTATGGTGCACTTTGACAACTGATATTATCATTTCCCTTAGTTAATTTTTTTACAACATTCACATGTTCCTGACATATCTTAGTTAACTCTGTGACTAGTTTGTAGAACAGATGTATATGCACTTATATTAATTCTCTATGAGAGTTTATGTTCAAATCAACTTTTGTCAATTGGAAAACACTCCTTTTAAAAGACGAAACTATCATAAAGCTTAAATTTAGCATTCAGGCTTATTTATCTCACCGTAAACAAATGCCTAAAAATTATAGCAGTAATATGATCTAAATTGTGCATTATAGAAATGTATTTTATGAACATAAAATTTGTGTTAGATATTGTAATTGGGCAATTCTTTAAAGCTAATACAAATTTGTTCCCTACACTTAACAAATTCTAACTAGTTTTCAACATTTCTTATTTACAAAACAAAACTTTTTTTGGTTATAAAAATATGATAGACATAGGGAATAATGGGATTCCAGTGCTTTGCAATCAACAAAAGTCAATAATATTAAGGAGTATATTACAGTTAAAATAATTTCTTGCTAATTGTGGTTTTGAGTATACACAATTAAACTGCAGTATGTGGTCTTGAGTATCAGAATTCTCCATGACACCATGGTTAATTTCCATACACCGCAGCATCATGTACAAGCAGTACACAGGTGAGTACATATATTGTCAAAAGACCTATTCAGAAACTTGTAGACATAACTGGAGATCTTATTGCATTCATTTTTCATTATCTACTTACGTCAAAGGATGCTAAGAAGGATTACACCAAAAAATTAGTTTTAGAAGTTTCCAAAGGATTATTGAGTTCATAAATTTTTGCAAATGTGTGTTGGTAGTGTAATAAAATAAATATTTGTGGTATGGTGCCTTGATAGTCAATTCATACTGTCAACTCTGCTGTTTTGACCAGGAAAGCTGTGTACCTCCCACCTCCTCCCATTAAACTTTAACTTGTGTTGTAGGTAGAAACTCTGATTTTAAACACAATAGGAAGTAGGTTGGAGACTACCAGTTTATTTGAATTTTCAGCCAGGCAATGAAATATTTGAGAAGTCAAAAAATAGTTCTTAAATTTTATGTTTGCATGTAATTCTGTTCCTCTACTGTTGATCCTTGAATAATACAGTTGAATGCCTACCATGGAAACAAACACAGAATAATATACCATGTGAAGACTCAACGTTAATAAACATGCAGAATGTGCAAATAAAATATGCTTGTCTGAGTTATGAAAAATGTTAAATTGTTTTGCTCTAAAAATTATAAACATTAGCAAATTTTTATTTTCAGTCAGTTAAAAACTTTTGTATGAAAGTATCTAAAATCTGTTTATTTACCAATATTTTTATTTGAAGCCCTGGAACTAGATCAGAAATTGCTCAATTTCAGTGTATCATAAATAGTTTTGAAATGGTAATCAGTGGAAAGCTAACTAAACTGGTTAAATTTAGTAAATACAACATTTTTCATCCATATTTTAATTTTAAAATCTCCAAAGATAAAAATATGCCTATGTAAGCAACATTACATGCAAATTTTGAATATCCAATCAAATTGATCTATGTATCAAATAATTCCTTGTAACATGTAAATTACTAATGCATATAAATAAAAACACAGGTTGCTACCAGATCACTCGATTTCAAAATTTTTGCATGCAACGAGGGTTAATCTTGTTATTTCTATTGAATATAGCAAACCATCATCATTTAGATGATTGCTTTCAATGGCTATGCTGTTGGAAGACTTGAAGCAGGATACTTGCAGATTGAGGTTGCAAGATGGCTCGGTGTGTTGAGAAAGGTGATATGACACTTCAAAACAGTTCCAGGAGAAAACCATTACCAGAAGAGCTAAGGTCACACAAGTTATTTCAACCTGAACTGACCATTATCTGGCTCTAATGTAAGATTGAAAAGTGCAATGACCACATGTCAGCTGTCTCTCAAGGTTTCTGCAACCATGGTGAAAAAATTTCCAGCAGAACAGTGTCATGAAGTCTTAATATATTGGAAAACACTCCTTTTAAAAGACGAAACTATCATAAAGCTTAAATTTAGCATCCAGGCTTATTTATCTCACCGTAAACAAATGCCTAAAAATTATAGCAGTAATATGATCTAAATTGTGCATTATAGAAATGTATTTTATGAACATAAAATTTGTGTTAGATATTGTAATTGGGCAATTCTTTAAAGCTAATGCAAATTTGTTCCCTACACTTAACAAATTCTAACTAGTTTTCAACATTTCTTATTTACAAAACTTGATATACTTGATTATTTGAGCTTTTATGCCAGAAGGCCAGTGGTTTGTATCCTACTAACCTTCAACCAATAAAGAGCTTGTCTAAACTGATGCTGCCAACATGTCACTTGGAGTCCTGAACAATAGGCTACTGTTCTGTTTTCTGATGAATTCTTCCAATATTCTTTTATTTAGCTTACAGGTTTTAGATGTTTAATCTGGGAAGAACAAGAGATGCAATACCATCCTTCTAATATCAGAAAAAGAGATACTTATGATGGGGGTACTTTCTGGTATGGCATAACCATCAGCATTCATATTCGTCATGTTTTTGATGGAAGCTCTGTAACTGCTTTGAAGTACAGAGAAAGATATCTTTGAACCCTATGTGTGACTTTTTTAGGGGTGTGGTTCTCACTGATTTTCTGTTTATGGATGACAGTGCCATTTGCATAGAGCCCAACCTGGTGCATGAGTACTTAGAAATTAAAGATTAGAAAAAAAACCAGGCCAGCAAGGTTGCTGTACCTGAATCCCATCAAACTTGTGTAGGAGGCCTTAGAGAGAAACATTACAAACCATCAGCCATCTCCTCTCTCAGTCCTTTAGGTAATGTTAGCTCTTGTGGAAGAATTGGATTTTTTACCTCAACCCTTTTGAAAAACCCTATATTGAACATAAAAATGATGCTTCAAGCCTGTTGAGCCATTAGAGGAGATCATACTCCATATTGATGTCATATATACATACTTTGAATCATCTGAAAACTTCTGATGTGCGATATTTTCGTGTTTTAATGACACCATTTGTAATGCATTCATTTCTGGTCCAACAGTTCTCATTTTCTACACATTTCCTTGTTATACTAAAATATATTTCTGGACAAATTTTAATTACACTGTGCCATATTTTGTGTTACCTTAATTTTGTCAACGTGTAGTTAGTGGGACCCACTGCTTTATATGTACATACAAACACCATCCTCAAACAGCCATGGGCTACCAAGGTCCAACAAGATTGTGCAATTTAGTTCTTCAAATTGTCTGTCCTAAGCTACAGCTGCCACAGTAAGCCAATCCTAAATGATATCATGTTTGACATTGCTGACTGCATCCTAGCTTCCCCCCCCCCCCCCATTTTTTTAACCTTTAGGCACACTGTTCATAACTCTTACTAATCTATAGGTATGCATATAGGAAACGTGGCCAAACCAATGCAGTCTCACTCTACACAATATGCTTCTCAAAGGAGTTTGCAGACTTCTTTGCCTAAGCACACAAAGGTACAAGGTCAAATCACGTAATGCCCAAGATACTACATAAACATCTAGAATCAAAGGCATTCACTGCTTATACATAAAATTCTTATTAATACTAAACTTTGCTGTCATTCATATAAGATATCTGTATAGTCAGAATTAGAGTATTAAATGTTCTTTGTGTTTAAAGTGTAAGTGCTTTAGCTTGAAACTTTTACTGTTTGGTTGCTCATGATTATGGCATTTCAGGAGAACTGGTAGATTGATGTATAATATAATCTGATAAATCAAAGAGCATGAATAAAGCACATGGAACAACATGTTTATTTTGCTGATATGTGTTTTTATTGCAGTTAATAGTCTATATATTAATGTTTTTTATGTAAACTTTGTTTTTTTAGCAAGAGTTTGTCTCCCTCATATTCAATTTTGTGGTCTCCTTCAATAACATGCAGCTAAATGACACTGAAATTGGTCTTTACTCAGCTGTTGTGCTTTTAACATCTGGTGAGTAAAATGAAATATTATGTAATTTTTTTGTTTGTATATTGTAGTACATGTGAATTTCAGAAAGTAGAAAAGTTATGATTAAAATGCACGTCTCACATGGTTTATTCAGCAAATACAATGTCCAATGGAAAGACATTGTGATTATGACTGAGCAACATCAAGTGGGATACTGATGAAATTGTGTATTATGTATGAATGCTATATATGAGAGCATGAATTTCCATAATGGAAATGCTTGGAATCAGAGAACAGGG
Organism: Ryuthela nishihirai; assembly: GCA_038380435.1. Taxonomy (NCBI): domain Eukaryota; kingdom Metazoa; phylum Arthropoda; class Arachnida; order Araneae; family Heptathelidae; genus Ryuthela; species Ryuthela nishihirai. The sequence continues at coordinate 13,960,458 of JAWZYU010000003.1, forward strand.
AAATGTTAAGGTCATGATTATCATTGACATGACTCACACAGTGCTTTCTTTACTGTTGTAGAAGCTATTCATTAATTTGGTGGTAATAAAGCCCACTACTGCACATCTGAGGTCATGTAGGGTTCTGGGAGAGGGCTGATATCATACTATTTACCTCCATAGGGCACTCCACACATTCTCAATTGGATTCATGTCTGGTGGTTTGGCTAACTCCATCCTTCACTTTTAAGGAAATAACTCATGAGCCTTATGATGATTTCATTATTGTTTATAAAGATGAAATCAGAGCAACCCTGAAAGTCTCACTTAGGTCACAAGAATCTCATCTTTGTATTACTGAGCAATCAGAATTCCCCAAAACTAAAACTGTATGGTCAGTCATCATGATGTCAACCAATTTTGTGACACCGTTTTAACAACTAAACACATTTTAATCTCAAACATCATTTTTATTTTAGCCATGTTGATTTTTATATCCGATCCCCTTACACTCAGACATCTTGTATCTGATGCCTCACTCTTAACTCCTGTGTTCATTTTTTTACATTATACAGGTTATTTTACTATATTGTAATTTTATGGCTTTATTTATACACTATCTAACCTTGGTCTCTTACACCTGGGTTGGTTTTAATTTTGTATCTTTTTATCTAATGATTTATCCATATTGTTTTTGTATTTTTACATCTGTTGGTTTTGTCCTTTGCTCTTTACTGTATTGTCTTTTAACTTTGGTTGTGGGTTTCTGTGTCTTTTACCCTTTTATGTGTCTCGTTTTGGCACATTATGGCCTTAGCTGCCAATGCACTATGAAACCCTAACCAACCAACTATCGCTAAAATGGTCCCTTTTTCTGATGTTGCATGTTGTAGAGTTCTTTGTTCTCAACGGGTAAACATATGTCAATAATCAGTATTCAAATTTGATCTGGACTTGTTTGTGAATAGCACATTTGCTCACAGGCCTAAGCTCCAAAGGCAATCTTGTCTGAACCATGTTAAGAGAGCTTTCCTATTAGAGTTGGTGAGGGGGATAGAAACTATTAGTCTTCAAGCATACATACCTCATTTGTGCAACTTCCTATACACAGTAAGCCTTTAAACTGTCATCCCTGCAACTAATGAAACAAATATCTATATCTTGTTTCCCTACATTGTGCTATTAAATACAGCTATAAGTTGTTCTAAGCTGTTGTGGCCTGGTACAACCTTGCCTAGTCTGAATAACCTTTCTTGTATCTAAAAATTGTCTGCAAAGTCTTGAAAGACCATTTTGTTCTGCATTTAAGGCCCTGGATATCTTGGTCTGAGAATGATGCCCCCCCCTCCCCCCAATCCATTCTATCACTTTCCACTATGCACAATTAGCCATATGTTGGGTTTGTGACATGATGAAATCAATTTGATATCCAAGTTAACATAAGGCTGGCTGGTAGCTACAGCCATGTGCTTTTATATAGCAATCCTAATTTCATGCATGTGTTTTCTTCTGAATTGTAAAATTTGCATGTACACCATGTTCACTTCATTCCCATATATATTCTTCAAGGACATTATCCTTTGTTTTTGAGCATCAGTGTATTAATTTACATTAGCTGTAACTTTTAACCTGTAAAGTATCAGGTTTTTGAAACTGAACTTACTCTGGTGGCTGGGTAAATTTTGAATTTTCTTCAGGATCAAAAAACAGTTTTTATAACCTTATTCTAAAAATTGCTAACAAAAATACGTCATGTTTGCATACAAAAAGAGAATTTAATTGTGAACAACAAAATAAAAAATTTTCAAGAAATTCAAAGCTGTTTTTTGAAATAAAGAAAAGATATTACTATTTTATTTTGTTTATATCATTTTAATTTATTTCATGACAATACCCTTATGGCTGAATAGTACAAAACATTTTCATTCAAAATAAGGGAGTTTTTTTTTACAAATGTATATATAAAAAAGCTGAAGAGTTAAAAAAAAAAAGTTAACATGATTATTCAATAACATGTGTCAAGTTTGACCAAAGCATTAAAGCTAAAATCAAAATTGCTTCTGGATTAAGATTGCATTGCTGTTATGAAAACTTTTAATCAGAATTATGGTAAGTTTTTCTTTAAAAAAAAAATCTGGATTCATCCTAAAATAAAATACAGTAAAGTTTTGGGTAATTCAAAATTTAAGGGACCAAAAAAATTTTTGAAGAATAGAAAACCTAGTTAATTTGAAATTCACAAAAACAGTAGAACTATATATTGGGGGTGACTTGGTAGTGCACTAGGCTCATTATCTGCAGTTCCCAGGTTCGAGTCCCTCCAGTCTGTGTTGAGATTTATCGCTGCAAAACTCACTGCTCTACCCTCACCAGTCGGGAGACACCAGTGTGCTTGGAAAGGCTGCTGTCTATCACATGAGACATTAAGCCATACCCTATTCACATTAAAGAACACACTGGATGGCCTTGATGGAAGGCTACCATCTTGTCTCAACAGCTGTCCAGTGGGTCCCTTCCCTCAACCTGGCTCTGGCCATATTTAGCCCATTATGTACAAAAAAAGTGCTGCTCAGAGGTAAAACAACCCAACTATATATTAAAAATGGAAATATAGAATGACAAAAAAATTAAATATATTAAATCCAATTACAAAAGATTATTTTCAAAACTGAGCACAAAATTTTATTTTACTAATAGACAATAGAAATGTTAACATTATTACTTTCCAGCTATGTTCTTATACTGTATAAGCATAGAATGGTAACGAAAATCACCAAATACTATCGGTAAAAGTACTCATTTAAAATAATCACAAATTTTGCCATGTTGCAACACACAGTACATTGAACCCTGCTGAAAATGGCTGCATAGTCGCAGGCCATTCCGAGTGCCCATGCTAACCTCAGTTCACTGTTGAAAGTGCCTACAATGGGCATGTGAATCATCATCTGGTCTGATGAATCTCGTTTACTGTTGCACCATGTGGACAGCCAGATACACGTGCATTGTTTACCTGAGGAAGTGTTTGTACCAGTATGCACCGTGGGACGAAAACTAGCCGGTGTAGGAAGTGTAATGCTTTGAGCAATGTTCTCCTGGGAAACACTGGGTCCAGTCATTCATGTGCAGGAAACTGTGATGTCTACCACCTACCTAAACATCATTGCACACCAGGTACATTCTTTCATGGCAACAGTATTCCCCTCTAGTAGTGTCTTTTGTCAGCAGGATATTTCACCATGCCACACTACCCAGATCGTTCAAGAATGGTTTGTGGAACATGAGGAAGACTTCTAGGTATTGCCCTGGCCTCCAAATTCCCCAGGCATCAATCGAGCATTTGTGTTGAATAGCATATCCGATCTGCAGTGGTTCAACCATTTAACTTACAAGAGTTAAAGGATCTGCTGGTAACATGTTGGTACCAGATACCACAAGACACCTTTAGAAATCTTGTAGCATCCATGCCTTGCTGGGTAAGAGCTGTTTTGGTGGCATGTGGAGGACCAACATCATATTAAGCAGGCGGTCATAATGTTTTGGCTTTTTGGTGTCTTTGAAAGTAAATTTAAAGCATATAAAACATTTTGGTAAGCTGTTTTGTGTGTTACAATTGAGCTTTACTATTTTTTCTTTGCAGAGCGTTCAGGCATATATGACCATAAAGCTATTGAACAGCAGCAAGAGAAGTTAATGGAAGCTCTAAAGCTCCAAGTAGGCCGAAATCATCCCAGTGACCCTCATGTGTTTGCTACTTTGGTAATGAAACTACCAGAACTCCACACATTGGGAAGAAAGCATATGGATCACTTAACATGGTTTCGTGGAAACTGGGTGCACCTGAAACTGCCACCATTGTTTGCTGAAGTGTTTGACATTCCAAAATCTGAACAAGATCTAGTGCAATGATAGTAGTGTGAGTAAACTATAATAATTCATAATCTAATGCTTTTAAAAGTTTTATTCTGAGATACTGAAAAAATTGGAAGCATAGAGTAAAGTAGAATTTTTAATATTTTATTCCACTATGCATGCAAATTGTACTCTCCAGTGTGGTGATCACCATGAACCCAACTTGTGCACAAGTTGGTCATGTTGAATTATCATGTCTGCAATGAGAGCTGCACAGTATAAAACAAAAGTGTACCTCATTATGAATATTTTCAATCACTTAATGGAACAAGAATAATAGGTTTTAATGCAATAAATGTCAATGTGGAAATAAATATTTCAGAACTTTTATCATACAATTTCTAAATAATCTTTAAGAAATGTGTAAGTTACAATTTTGGAATTTCTTTGGTCTTTTTTTTTTTCTCTATGTCTTGTCACTCAATATTTAATATATTCTTTTCATTAGAATTTTGTATATCATAATAATATCCTTGCAACCTTCCCTGTAAAAGCTGAGAACCATATAAATTAAAAATTGAGACTGGATGTAATCCTTAAAATATAGGTTGGAGATTGAGAGTGTAGGCATTGGTCAGCATTTATAGCATAAAAAAAATTAAACTCAAGTTTCTTTAAATTATAAATTCTCCTTTGAAATTTTTTATGTATAAAAATTTATATAAATTCAGCTTGTAAAAAATATTTGTTTTCCACTTTGTGCACTTTTTGTAAGTTATTTGAAATAGAATGTCTTACGATGATATAGTCATGATATCCACGATCACTGTATATGCATTGCCAAACTTCGAAGCAATCGTCTGATTTCAGGTTGTGAGTTTGATCTGAACTTTACCAACACTCATTTTTGCAAAAAAAATTTGAAATTAACCATAACCTTTTTTAAATTGATTTTGGTAATAATTACCAAGTTAGTGCATTCTATTATTTTTTAATTATACTCTCTCTATTTAAACCTATTTCAGTATTTCTAGAATTACTTTTATTATTATTCACATCATTATGTTATTTCCTGAGATTGAAATCAAAATTGCTGAATTGCTTGGTTCTTGAAAGATGCAGCTTTGACTCATCTGATTTACATGGCTCCCTGGGTACCATTATAGTGTAGCTATAACTTGTATCCAGTAATATCTGCATTTTTTTCAGTATTTTACTTTCATTTCTATTTCTGGTAGATTAATATATTACTATCAATCTGTCAGAGTTATGGCAACCTCTTTGCTGTTTTTTTTTTTTGCAATCTATGTGAATATGTTTTTAACTTGCTTTCAGTTATTTGTTAATTTTTATTATTCATTCTTAGTTTTCCAATCAAAAAACTTATCTTTTATCGTTTCCTGAGAATGAGTGAGGTCTTTGATAACTGAAGCAAAAAAGGTTTCCTTGGTTGAGGGGGTAACCTGACTTTTATCTTTTTACTTTTTGGATATTCGTTTGGCACATTATAGCCTTAGTTGCTAATGTACCAATAAACCCCAAACAACCAAACCAACCTTGATTCAAGCTCAAAGTTCGATTTGAACTATATCAACAAATTTTTCTTTAGTTTCAAAATCTCCTGGAAGAAAAATCAGTTTTTAAAAACTGGAAGATTTTGAAAGTAATTGCAAAGCACATACCACTTTTTTCCATTTTGCCCACTTTTCTGCCTTAAACTTGTTTCAGTATTCCTAGAATTATTTTTATCATTTATTCCAGTATTCCCCAAAACGAAATTCTAATTAAAAAGAGCCATCTTAACCAGAGCTTGTTCAAAACTGGCTGCAGCACACAGCAGAATATGATGCAGGTGTTACTAATTATTTGTTTCACATGCGAGAGCTGTTTGTTAAGTGGCTCATGGTAGTTGTTTACATGGTTGATTTTAGTCTAAATACTTCCTCCCAGCACATTGGGCATCATTTCTCTTCGTAAAGTTAGTATTTTATTTACTTTTTATAATTAACCCTTAGTTTTCATTTCTGTAGATTTATTTTAATAAATTATTAATTTTTTTGGCATTATTCTACATCAGATGGCTGGCTTACAAGTTGAGGATATTTTAACATCACATTAGGTTATATGTTAATATTTCTCTTTCATTTTCCAGTAAACAAACTTTAATCTAAAAAAAAATAGCTCTATTAAAATAAAACTGGTTGTCTGTTTTGTTAAATATTTTATTTTCAGAAAATCCAGAATTAGTGCTGATTAATTTGTCATATAACATGCCATAATTCCTTTCATTAGCTATTTGTCAAAAAAAAGTTCTGAGGTTAATTTTCTTTTTTGGGCAAGCATAGGGAAAATATATCTTGGTCTCTGGATATAAACCAGTTTTTCAGGCTGGGCCCTGAAAGAGTTAAATTGTATTATTAGAGGGCAAAAAATGTAAAATATGTAAAACTTAAAGTAATATTTCAAAACTATTTATTTTTGATAGAAGTTAAAAATTCTGTTAGTAGAATGTGTTCATGAAGAACAGATACCCAAGTAACTTACTAACAGAAATATAATTTATATTTATGTGTTTAAATTACTATTAGCTAAAATTGGAAGCATTATTCTTTATTTTTAAAAGTTAGTATTTTATTAAAATATTGAAAATGTTAAAATTTAGTAATAAGCAATTGTATGTACACTGACTTATTTCCCCTTTAACTCTAAGGTATGAGAAAATCCAACTTTTCCATTTCAAAGGATAAATGAAAAATTATTTTTGCATTGTATAGGGCAATAAGATATACATTTTTCTATCATCCATTGGTATGAATTAAAGGGTGCAAAATTCGGGAAATGAAAATCTCATTTCTATGAAAGCAAACATCCCATATTTACTAGAAATGTTATATTTATAGTCTCATTCTGAAAAAGTTTTATTAAAATTAATATGTTTGTAAATTTTGTAAATATTTTATTTCAAAATATATATTTATATCAAAGAGAAAAATTAGTTATGTATGTACTTGCTCAGTAAACTGCAAGCAGTAAAAGTCAAATATGAATAAAAGAAATTATTAATAATACTAACCTGATGTATTTGCTAGTAAAATTACTACGCGATTGAAGTTGTTGGCTAAGTGAATGGTAGCCTAACCTTAAAGCCAACTGCATTGCTGTGGAAGAACTTGTCAGAAAATGATCAATGTAATTAAAAATGAAACCCAAGTTAAAACTGAAAAAAAAAAATCAAAACTTTTCTGTTTTACAACTTAGTGAAAGATTATTTTGTTGAATGCATACCATCATATAAAAAAAAATATACATTTTTGTAACTACTTATTGCATAGCAATAACACGTGCATTTAATAATATCATCATCCTCCTCAAGCAGCCATGGGCTACGGAGGTCGAACCAGACCATGCAATTTAGTTCTCCAAGCATGTCTGTCCTGAGCTACATCCGGCCACTGCACACCAATTCTAATAAGGTCCTGTTTGACATTGTCTGCCCGCCACATCCTAGGTCTCCCCCTCTTTATGAGGCCTTTAATCACGCTGTTCAAAACCCTATTTGCCAATCTATAATTATCCATACAGGCAACATGGCCAAACCAATGGAATCTCTCTCTGCACAATATGTTGCTTAAAGGAGGTTGCAAACTCCTTTGCCTAACCTCATCATTAGTTACAAAGTTGAACCACCTAATGCACAAGATACTGCATAAGCATCTAGTTTCCTGTTATGTTTACAAAATGTACAAATTTCACTACCATAACTAACCCTAGAAAGAACCAAACTATTATACAGCCTAATTTTAGTCTTTAGGTATATATGCCTATTTCTCAACAATCTCCATAGATTCTTAAAAGTCCCAGCAGCAATACCTATTCATCTGTTAATCTCATGTTTAACATCACCATTGTCAGTTACATAGCTCCCAAGATAATTAAACTGTGACACCTGCTCAAGACTGCAGCCATTCAGATGAACTGAATCACAACCTTCCTGGCTAATTTTCATCACTTTAGTTTTCTCTCTGTTTATAACCAAACCTACTCTGCTACCAGTCTCATCAACAGCTCGATTGGAAGAATTCATCTCATCAACATCATTTGCCAAATGGGCTAAATCATCAGCATAATCTAAATCAGAAATTTTCGTATCTCCAGCCCATTTAAGGCCAAAATCTTTCCCATGAAGTGAATTTCACATAACATAATCAATAACCAAACTAAAGAGAAAAGGAGACAAAATGCACCCATGTCGAACACCAGAAGTAATGCTAAACCAATTGCTACAAGCCTTACCAACTCTCGCACACGACTCAGTGTTATTATAGAGAGCTTTCATTAGGTTAACTAACTTGTCTGGTATACCATATGATCTCACAATCAACCACAAATTATGATGATCAACAGAGTCGAAAGCCTTTTTGAAATCAACAAAAGTGGCAACCAGAGGTTTTTGAAACTCTAAATATTTCTCAAGAATCTGCCCAAGTGAAAATTTCTGTTCCCCACATCCCCTACCACTCCTGAAACCAAATTGCTCATCACACAATTGACTGTCAATCAGATTCTTAATTCTATTAAGCACAATCATGCAAAGAACTTCCCTGGAACAGAGAGTAGGCTGATACCCGTATAGTTATCACAAGAACTGCTATCACCTTTTTTGAAAATAGGGATATGATAGCTCTGGTAACAATGGTTTCAGAATAACTAACACTTATTACAAGTACCACAACATAAGTATACATGGGTTTCACCTGATGGGCTGCATAAGAATATGATTGATTATATATTAATTAACAGCAAATGGGCTAGTTCTGTTACGAATACCAGGTCATATAGGGGAGCTGAAATTGGATCTGACCATTACCTTGTTAAAAGTGTCTTGCAACTTAAACTTAAAAAGTGTTGTGCTAGGGTTAAAAATTTTACTTTTAATACTGAAGCTCTGAAAGACCCAGTTATAACTAAAGCTTACCATGATAGGTTACTTAGTCATTATGACAGTCATGGTTTGCTTACTACTGAAGTTGAGGAAAAAATGGGACCATTTTAAACAGGCTTTTTTGGAAACTAACAGTACTCTTTTACGAAAAAAGGAGAGGAGGCAGAATTATTTGAGTGATAAGGCACTTGAGCTTATTTCAGAAAGAATTGCAGGAATGTCCTACTAGTCCTAATAGAAAGTATTACAGAGAGCTTAATAAACGTGTAAAGGATCAGTTAGCTGCTGATAAGAATCCTTGGCTTGAGGGCGGGGGTGGCTCAGTTGGTAGCGCGCCAGGCTCGTAATCTGTAGTTCCCAGGTTCGAGTCCCAGCTGGGTCAGTGTTGAGATTTATCTCCGCAAAATTCCCCACCCTGCCCATGGTCAGTAGGGGACACCAATGGGCTTGGAAAGGCCGCCGTTCGTCGGATGGGACATTAAGCCGTGGCCCCGTGTGCGGGAGAGACATACCCTGTGCACGTTAAAGAACACACTGGATGGCCTTGACAAGAGGCTACCGTCTGTCTCCCAACAGCTGTTTCAGTGGGTCTCCTCCCCCAACTTTCTCTGAGCCTTCGGGGTCCATGCGACCTGGCCATTTAGCCCATGGTGTGCAAAAAAGTGCCACTCAGAGGTAAAACAACCCAACTTGATGGCCTGGCTGACAAAACCGAGGAAGCAGTTAGACAGCAGGGAGTTGTACCAGATAGTTAATGTTTTCTGTGGTAGAAAACGGACATATATACAGGGATTGAAGGATAAACAAGGTAAGGTTATAGAAGGTGAGAATTCTGTCATGGCTAGGTGGTTGAGCATTTCAGTGATGTTCTAAACAATGGGGTTAGTTCTACTCCCATTGTTTGCAATGATGATAGGATGCGTTGGTGGCTTTAATTTTGACCCTATAACACAATCTGAAGTTATTGCACAATTTAATAACAAGGCCAAAGGAAAGAACTGTAATGCAGAGGAGACGACTGTATGTTGTGTTTTGTATATTATAATACATGAGGTAGTGGGTTTTAGGTAGAAAGGAACTAAAATTCTGGTTTGCTGAGCACAGCATTATCTGCTTCATTACATATCAACTGTGAATAATATCGGGCAAATTTAAGCATACTATGGAATTTTTGTGAACAAAATTATTAGTTTTAGATAAGTTGTTCCATTCACAACAGCACTAAAAATGAGCAGCATTGCAGAACATTGAGTTTAGGAATGGCTAGGATGACCAGATCTTGATTGGTAAAAACTGAGACATTCTAGAAAATTCCTGGTTTTCTGAAATTATGATGTTTCCTATGCAGTGTAAACCCCTGGAAAACTTTTGGTAATATGATTTATGAAAGGAACTATTGTAATGTCATCTAGTGTAATCAAGCATATTTAGTAGTATATGCTTTGTAACTTATATGCCTTACTCTTTATCAATTTGGTCAGCAGGCCCCTATGGTGGGGATGAATTTAACCTGCAGCCTTTAGGGCATTAATGACTCTTCAAGCCCTAGGACGTCACTTCATTGCAGGCTGAATATCAGAAATATGGAAGCTACAAGAGCTATATATATATATCCAGACTCTTCCTACAAGTATTGATATATTAGAGGAAAAAAAACCCACAAATGGTACTGACAATACTTTAACGTTTACAAGTACTGTTCAACATACTAGCACTGCTTGTTAAATAAGCATTTTTTTTCCCTCGTGAAAAGCTCAATTTCCAGTTATCTTTATTCTGCAATCTTGTATATGATTTTTTATTATATTTATTTGGTTGTAAAGTATTAAATAGTGCACAGCAATTCTTTCTGTCATGTACAATCAAATAACCTCAACTTGTTCTCATGAAGGATGTTCTCATTTGAGGAGTATTCAGAAAATCAAGTTATTCAGGAGTGTATGCTTTCATCTTTGGATGTATTCATAATATGTGCCTGAACTATATCTTTTTTTACAAGTTACATTATTGCTTTTTGTTATATGCCTTTTACACGTTTCTTCGAAATTTAATGAATAGTTAAGAGAAAGAACACCATAGAATAGAGATAAAACCTTTTACTCAGTTATATCATTGATAGTTGTGCTTCCCACAGTTACATTATTTTTTTCACTGGTTTTTTATAATGGTGATAAATACATTTTTATTTTAGATATTTCAGTTTAAGAAAAATAAACCTCAAGAGCCTTTTTCAGGACAACTAGTCACCCTAGAAATAGTGTGAGGAGGAAATCATTGTTTTGTGGAGTATGTTTCACAGAATTCATATCTAAGAGTAGCCTGACCACTAACTCTGAGGTACTCTGAAAAGAAGTAATGCAACTGTCAGCAATCCTTGCACAGTGTGTATTCATCCATATGACTTATCTGTAATAGGAGCGTAGAAGAAACTTGGTTTCTGTTAACAGAAATAACAGGGAGCTTAATACATGATAAAAGCATTTAGCAAGTTGTGTTAAAGCAAATTTAAGACTTGAGATGCAATCAATTGAACCTGATATATTTTATAGATATGCCGATTGCTTTGCTATTAAGGTATTGTTGAACTTTAAAAAGCTATTAAAAAAACTTGTTAAAATTTGACAAGTTTTTTTTATAGCTGTGTGTGAATGAATGCCCAATAGCTAAATATATTAATTGGTATAAATTTGTTCATAAAAGATAATTGATTACAAGCATTTTCTGTGAGTTTAAAATTAGTTTATGCATCGTTTTCATTTATGTTGATAAAAATCCATTGTTTTAAAAAATATTTTTTTATTTTCAGTTAAAAATTTTGTTCAACATGCAGGCCATGAAGACTTCATACAAGCCCTGTGCAGCAGATAGTGTAATATCTAGTACAACTGAAGGCTTCATCATATGTGAATTGTGTAAATTATTTGCCTTGGTATATAGAAGTACATTTTGGTGAACTATTATCACTACGGCATTTCATTTTTCATCACTTAGATCTCATGTTCTGGGACCACATTTTTCCTTTATTTATTTGGTCTTCACAAGCAAGCTTTCTGGATTTTACTGTTGCTTTATGGATGCTGCTGCTCTTGCTGTTTATGTACATTGATTGGAAGTTTCTTGATGGTTACGCTTCTGAAAATGAATTGGTGCTCTGTACCTGAACAACAAATTTTATTGCTGTTGATTGTAAATTGTGAGGAATGGCAAGGATTATGATTTTTGGGTTTCATATTTTGTATGAGGGTTTTCCTCATTGTAATCAAAATGTTAGTTCGCATAGAGTAACTGAAAGATTATTTAATGAAATATAAAGAAACAAAATGTAAAGAAAAACTTTATGTAAAAATCTATTTATTATAATGTGCTTTTAGCTTCCATTTAATTGCAATGATCAGATTTGTGTGTGTGCCAGTTAAATCAAACCAGCTGGATTTTATATTGTAGCCGAAAGTAATTTAATATTTTGTTTACTTGTTTGTGTTTTGTGTGTGTGCATTACATTAAATGTAAATAGTAATACATTTTTCATTACAAAAAAAAAACTGTTGGACACAGATCAAAAGCAGGTTTTAAAATTAGTGAAATTTTGATTTCTAAGGATTTTCTAATCCTATGTGGTGCTGTGGTAAAAAGTGTAGTACAGTCATTGCTGCTCAGTTAGCTGTAGCATTACTGTTATAAAGCACACCACTTTAGATCATTCAAACATTTAGTGATATGAAAATAAATAGTAGAATGTTTTCTACTATAAATCAAATTGTGACTTAAATGTCATGTGCACTGAGATCAAATAAAAAAAATACTTAGTCTGTTATTTATTTATTAGTTTGTTGAATTAGTGTGAGGCTACATGTTCAAACATGTTTGTTGAAATTTGGTGATTTCTCAGGTTTTGTCTGAAAATGTAAAGGGTACAGTTTTTGGGCTTTCAGAATAAACCTAAAAATCATAATCTTTAGGTGATACGGAATCTCTGTAGTGGTTTTTATTTTTATAAATATATATTATATAGTATATACACATTTATCTTGAAATGTACTCTGAAATCAATTAAACTACAGTTAAATTACCATTAGAGAAAAGAAATGGAACGGGTAAAAATGGCCGAAATGAAATCCCTGTGTTGCACTTTTAACCATACTGTCAATCTTCTGATTTGCAGTCTGTTGAAGTTATGTAGTTTTTATTTGTCATCCACTTTTGTAACAAAATTTGTATTCATCTGCCAGTGCCTTGAACTCCTCACTGCCATGTTTACAAAGGCAAGGGCCTGGCTTTATTTCATTTGTAGAAAAACTACTTAGCTGTAAGTGGATTGACTGTTGCTGAAACTTAATAAAATGTAAGTTTCTCCCCAATTACTGTTTTTGCTTTTAAAATCTTATTTTCACATTACCTATGCTCAATAAAAAAAAATACCCCCTCAAGCAGCTGTTTGCCACAGAGGTCTGACAGGAGCCTGTCAATTTATATGCCATAGTAGGTCCGAGAGGATGGCAGGACCTCAGCAGAAAAACAACACAAACGTCCATGCCTTACCCGGGGTTCGAACCCAGGTCCCTTAGAACAGTAGCGAAGCGTGCTAACCACTCTGCCATGCTATATTAAAAAAATACTTGAATCTCGAAATTCTTAGCACAATGAATACTAATGCCGTCCCATGGCCGAGTGGTTGGCGCACTTGGCTACTGATCTAAGGGACCTGGGTTTGAGCCCCGGGTAAGGCATGGCTGTTTGTGTCGTTTTTCTGCTGAGGGCCTGCCATCCTCTCAGATCTTCTACTGTGGCATATAAACTGACATGCTCCTGTCAGACCTCTGTGGCAAGCAGCTGCTTGAGGGGGTATTTATTTATGAATATTAATGTTCAATACGTAACGAGACCCACAAAATTATTAGCTTATCTGGCAGTAGGAAGACATGACATCTCAACTTGAACCCAGACTCTCACAGTATCACTGAACTAACGATTACACTGAGATGGCATGTTCCGCTGAAAAGCCACCGTAGTTTAAATGTTAACTGCTGTAAAATTTTCAATGTGATTAACTTAAAGGAGTAAGACAACATATTCCACTTGAGTTACAGTTCTATTTATAGAAGGTACATTGTCAGTTTTTAAAGGGTCTATATTTACTTATTTTTAAGGGGTTAATATTGACAAACGTTTTGACTTATTCTCTTATGAGAATTACTTTATTCAATTCTTGTAAAATGACTGAATAGTATGCTGAAGGCAAAGGGGGCATATATAAGTTGAATCAAGAAAGGGCTCATCAACCTTTGTCACATTGGGGAGTAATATAATTTCCCTAAGATGCTAAGAATTACTATTTGTCTAACTCTTATTTTAATGAGCTGTGATACAAAACACCCATTAAAACAGCTGCAGGAAAAGCTATATGATTTAATAAAAAGTGGTTTTAATGTGCTGGTTTAGTATAAAAACTGACCAATGGGTTTTCATGAGAAAACAGGAATGAAAATTAAAATATAAATGGTATTCAACAAAAGTGAGTTTTACTGAAAAAAAAAAGCATAGTCGGGAGTTAGATAACTGCAAGCACATTTTTTAAACAAGGATTATATTACTACTCTCGTAGGCTTTGCCAGAAAAAAAAATGGTCTGGTGGTAGAAGTGCTACTTCTATAGCGTGTGTAATCTGTTGTGGCCGAGTGGTTAGCGCGCTTGTCTTCTGATCTAAGGGACCTGGTTTCGAGCCCTGGGTAAGGCATGGATAGATGTTTGTTTTTCTGCTGAGGTCCTTCCATACTATGGCATATAAACATAGGCTCTTGTCAGACGTGGCAAACAGCTGCTTGAAGGGGTAATCGATTACAATATGATTATACATTTCTAGGATATGACATATTTAATGTTACCAGACTTCAATGATACGCTGGTTAGCATGCTTTGCTATTGATCGAAATGATCAGGATAATAAGGAAAGAACGTCTCTTTTTCTGCTGTGATCGCACTTTCCCCAGAGATCTGATGTATTTTGCTAAGAGGCCCCTTCCATTTTTAAAAATTAAATCTATGTATATTGATTTATTACATTAATTTTTAATGATTATTAACCAGGGTATGACATTAAAATTTCTATTTTCCACGGGGGTGGGTAAAAATAATATTGGCAGAAACGTTTTATATCTCATTTATGAGAATTTCATTTTTCAATCCTTCGTAAAATGTATGTAAATGTAATCATGGGCTTGGATGGGACGAAAACGCTCATGCTCTCTTGTGCAGCAGGAGAACCATACCATGAGCACGTGTAAAATAAATGCTTTATAAGAGGGTACCAGCCATCTAACAGTTATCCAATGAATCTCTTCACTCCAACCTTGAAGTTCTTATGACCAGGCCATTTAGCCCATTTTGTGCAAAAATCCTAGATTTGACTGGCTAAGTCATTGTTAGAAGTAAAATGTTAACAGCATACAGTAAGCAATGAGAACTTGAAATAGTTTTGAAAAAAAAATTACTCGATTAAAATGCAATATAAGGCTAAAAATAAAGATTTTACTGGAAATTGTGAGCACAAATATAATATTCCGTGGGAAAAGAAACTTTTTTTCATGTGAAATGGTACTGTTCCTTTTAAGTAGCGGAATTGGTCATTATGGATTGGATTGTTTTTACCTCTGAGCAGCACTTTTTTGCACACCATGGGCTAAATGGCTAGGCCACATGGACCCCGAAGACTCGGATAAAGTTGGGGTAGGGGACCCACTGGAACAGCTGTTGGGAGAGACATGGTAACCTTCCGTCAAGGCCATTCAGTGTTTTTTAACGTACACAGGGTATGGGGGCTCCCGCACACGCGGCCATGGCTTAATGTCCCATCCGACGGAGGCGGCCTTTCCAAGCCCATCGGTGTCAACTACTGACCGTGGTCGGTGCGAGGAATTTTGCACAGATAAATCTCAACGTTCTGTACCCAGGTTCAAGTCCCAGCTGGGACTTGAACCTGGGAACTACAGATTATGAACCTGATGTGCTATCGACTGAGCCACCCCCACCCCAGTCATTATGGCCACAACAATTTATTTCTATTGCAGGGATAGCTTAGTTGGTGTGCTACGCTCATAATCTAGTTCCTAGGTTCGAGTCCCAGTTGGGTTATCGTTGATATTTATCTCAGCAAAACTCCAGCCTGCCCTTGGTCTCTAGGGGACAGATGGACTTGGAAAGGCTTCTGAATGTCGGATGCGTTAAACCGTAGCTCCATGTGCAGCAGAGCTATACCCTGTGCACGTTCAAGAACACGCTTGATGAAAGGCTAACAGCTGTCTAGTGGATCCCCTCCCCCAAATTCGAGTCCCTGTGACCTGGCCATTTAGCCTATTGTGTCCAAAAGGTGCTGTTCAAAGGGTAAAGCAACACAAAATGATCAAAAGCACAATAGATATACCACATATGCAATAGCAAAGTTAATCGTATTAGGACTTCTTATGCTAATAGAAGGGGAGGGGCCCAGTCGATAGCGTGCCAGGCTCCAAATCTGCAGTTCCCAGGTTCGAGTCCCAGTTGGGTCAGCATTGAGATTTATCTCCACAAAACTTCCTGTCCATGTTTAGTAGGAGACTGATGTGCTTACAAAGGCCACCATCTGTCGGACGGACATTAAGCAGTGGCCGCACTTATGGGAGAGCCAATGGTGCACCCAGAGGGGGGCAAGGGGCCGTGGCATCCCCCAAAGAAAAAGGAAAGAAGAAAACACTAGAAAATTTTCCAAAAATCTTTTTCTGATTAAAATTAATTTTTTTATATTTATGCTGTGTTGTGTCTTCTATTTCTATACTACTTATGAATTAGCGGTCACATAAGATGGGAATCACAGCCGCTGTGAACACAAGGCACACGAAGTAGTGCTCGGGCAGACCAAGTGCTACTTCGTTTGCTCGAGCCAGGACAGCGGACCCCTCAGCTCCCCCCAAGATTAAATCCTGAGTGTGCCATTGGGGAGAGCTATACCCTGTGCACATTAAAGAACACGCTGTATGGTCTTGAAGGGAAACTACCATGTGTCTCCCAACAGCTGTTCCATTGGGTCCTCTCCCCCAACCTACTGTGAACCTTCAGGGTCCTTGTGACCTGGCCATTGTGTGCAAAAGTTAATCCAATAGAGGCAGTTTGAAATATCTCTAGACTAATCGTGCAGAGCAGTGGTTCTTAAATGATGCTGTTACATTTCGGATGATAATTGTAGATGAAAAGAAATTTATAAATTGCTGCAATTTTCTATCACCAATTCTTCATTTAACTTTTTCCGTTTAATCAAAAACTTATCCATATTAAATCTTAATGTTAAAACCAAAATTGAAACATGCGTGTAACACGTTCAGGTTCGCACTAACCTCAATACACGTCAGACTGGGCAAAATAGGTCTGTTTACAAACTCCACAAAAATTGCTGTTATTGAAGGCAAACAGCACATGCTCGAATCTCTCTTAGTATTGCCAAATTAAATTTTTAAAGCGCCGCGAGTATTCACCACAGAAAATAGTGTGTCGTGAGCAAAAAAAGTTTGAGTCACTGTTCTAAGGCCTGTAAAGGGAAAGATATAATAGTCCTCTGAAAGAAAAGGGTGCGGCTCTTAATCTGTTGTTCCCAGATTTCAGTCCTGCCTGGGCCAGTATTGGGATTTATCTCTACAAAACTCCCCACTCTCGGTCAGTAGGGGACATTGATGGCCTTGGAAAGGCCACCATCTATTGAATGGGATGTTAACTTGTGAGGTCCTTATATGGGAGAGCCATACCATGTGCACGTTAAGGAACACACTGGATTTCCCCAACCCCTGATACCTTTGAGTTCTTATGATTTGGCCTTTAGCCCATTATGTGCAAAAAATGTGCTGTTCAGAGGAAAAACAACTCAATCCAAGTCTGAAAGAAGTTGAAATCAGCATTTAAATTTTACCGTAGCCAGTAAACTGCATGAGAAAGTGCAGGCATGTTCAAGGAAACTGGCTGTTTGTTGGGTCCCAAGAGCGAAGTGATGGCAAAATCTTGGATGTAAAGAGTTCAGTTTCTGAAAGAAAATTTGATCAACAGTATAATAGGAGCATTTTAAAAAAGATGAGACCAAATTTCATGTGTGTTGCAAGTAACAGTTGGAACCAGGGATGTACCCATTATTTATTTTCCTCGATTCCAGTTTCCTAGATTTCAGTCCTAGATTTCAGTTTCTGGGGGGAGAGGGTGGCTGAGGATAAGAAGAGTAGGGTATCCAAATTGCAAAAATATAACACTGAACAGGAAAGGTTGGTATTCTATACGGAATATAATATTATAGTTTTTTTTTATAGGGCTAAAATTATGCAAAGTCAACTGTTTTGGATTTAAAATCTGTAAACGAGTTTGAGATTTCGTGCGAGATTATCAGATTTTCGGGCAGGGGTACATATCCCCTGATGTATCCACTGTGGTATGTCTCTCGTTTGAACTATTGATTTTAGCATAGGTATAAAGAATGACATTGTTATATAAGGGTCCAACTTAGAGGCAATGAAGGTCTTTTAGGATTCTTACAAAATAAAATGGGTAAGAGTTTGGTCAACAAGGAACCTAAAAGAAGAGAGTCCTGAAAATTTTTGCCATTGGGCTAAAGCAGGAACGGATTAAGACTAACATGCCCTAAGCACAATCCAACAATGGTGTTCTCCTTGGCCCTTTCATTGCTGAATTGAACATGTTTCATCTTGGGATCTAAAAATACAGAAGCAAAAATTTGAAAAGTCACCAAAGAATGTGGATCGTACATATTTATAGTGATCAGGAAAACACTGAAATTAATGCAGAAAAAGTTGGTAAGACAATCAAACATATTGAACTCTAGGTCTATGTTTGGCGCCTTCAAACTTTTAAAATTTAGTCTCTCACCATAACAAAGAAAATGTTCTTTAACCATGCAGAATAAAGTCGAACACGGCAATTACAAAAATTCGACTAAAGTCGAGTGTCGCAGTGAAAGAGTTAAAGGCATGATAGCTAGAGGAAAATCTATAGTACCCATTAAGGTAGTACCATCCTTCCCTTGGTACTCTAAACACGTGTTTATTTTGCTTAATTGTTAATCTACCACTTGGTTAAACAATATTGCTTTGTGAGCTGAGATGAAAAGATCTTGCAGTTACTGAAAAAGAGAGGTAATAAAGACCTTTCAGACTGGAAGGCTTGTTTTGCAGTCAAATGAGCTAGTTCATTGCCAGGTATTCTTACATGGGAAGTAGTTCATTCTACTGACAAAGATGAGTTTGATACATTCGTGGAGAGTGTTATGTATTAAAAAGTTTAACTTTCTGGACTGTTTTTAAGGCCAACTTATGAAAAACGGCGAAACTACCACTAAAAAGGCAAATGAAATTAACAGCTTCCAGGATGGTTTGGAGTTTAGCACTAGGAGAAGAGGTAAATATATGTGAAACTTCTGATGATGCTTCTGTTGGGAATGGCAAATGCAAATGAATCTGAGTTTCTCTGGTTCAACAGATCCATCTGCGGATATTTGTCATAGTAGGAAGGAGCAAAAATATTTCTGATAATGGCACAAATCCTATCTGTGCAATACATATGTTAGATGCTAAAATGCTATTGCTCTAACCTAGTGGGCTCTTCCACGGCCATGGCTCTTCTGTGTCCTATTGAGAGGGTGCAACCTTCGTACTACGCAAGTCTCGAATCTGTGACAGAAATTGCTGATGAAATGTATTCATTTTCACTGGAGTCAGTCCGTTCTGAAAATCTGCTTTCTAACAATAGCTCAGTGGATCCCCTTTACCTGTGTGCATAAAAGTGCAACCGAACTCGTGACAACTACGAACTCTGTGGCAAGCAGCTGCTTGAGGGGGTATTTATTATTTATTATAATTTTGATTTAATTGAAAGGTATAAGACCAAATATATAAAATTATTATTAACTGATTTCAGTATATAACAATTTCATCTAAACACAAATTCCTGTATTCATCAGTATGAAGTCAAACCATAAGAATAATTTAATACGTCTCTTAATTATGCTTCAGATATTTGTACCACAATTCCTTTAATATCTACTTAAAGCACAAATGAACTTTATTTAAATATTTAACAAGCAATGCAAATTTTGTTGTCGAAATACCTATAAGTTTACCTTACCAATTCTTTATATACTATGCTAACATAAACCCTCTTTGCTTTTATTGTTGACTTCTTATCACAAATGGAATTAAGCTTTACCTTAAGCATCAAGAATACTACGCATCAGACGATGAACTCCTCCTACAGAGAAATTAAGAACAGCTTCGCTTGCGCGACTAACATATTGCCTACCTCAATGATTGCCTCTTCGTTTTGATTCCCATGTGTTTTGAACAGCCTTCACTTCAGCGCAAATAAAATATAATGTACCTTCTAACTTAGATTCATATAACATTAACTTCACTAAAAGAAAACAAGTCAATACTACAGAAAACTTCTTAATGTTCGTTTTTCGTTATTATTTATATCTGTCTGTTTCAATAAGCTAGTGGCGTAATTCTCACTGAAGCATAACACGAGTGTCAAATGACACATCAGTTCTAGTTTTATTATTATACTTTTGTCTGTAGTAAGTGTATATTAGTCTTCATATGTTGAAAATGGTAGGTTTTCATTCCTTCCATATTGATCTAATAGTATTTCGTATGAAATGTTTCGCAAAAGGAAAAAAAAAATCACATAGTGTATTAGAAATGCAATTTTAGTATAAATACATTACATAGAATATTTTTGCCTTGGACTGGAATCGGAAACAAAAAAATGCTGCGCAAAGAATACGAAATGTTAAAAAGAAAATATGAAAATAACGGGAGAAGTTAGCCGTAAGGGAAACTCGCACTAGAGGCCCTATACAGGTAGAGGTTGGCCATCTCAAAATTGGACGCCATGTTTTGTCGTCGCTCTGATGGTTTAGCGTGCATAGCTGAATGGTATTGCACGGTATTTATAGATTCCGGAAAAGGAAATGGGAATATTTGATACAGCTTTCATGTTCATGATTGGAAGCACTTTAGAAAGCGGCTAAGAAAGGAAAAATAAAATTTAGGGCTTTCATTTTTTTTTTAAAGATATAATTTCGCTATGTTGTCTGTCCGTCTGTAGACATCGAACTTTTTTGGTTATACAGATAAATAAAAGATCTTTTTGTGTTAGATAGCAAATAATGATATATTACTATTTGCATTTTTTGAATCTCCCAAAAGTTATAACTGCGCCCTCTAACGGTGTAGAAAGCTGGAAATATCAAACGAATATTCCAAACGATGTAGTTATGTTAGAAGTTTAAAATTTTGGTGTTGGAATATGAAGGTTACGAAGTTACCATTGGCAACAATCACTTGACCCTTTAGACCCAGGGGGTGGGGTAAATATAACTTTTTTTTTTGGTTTTAACAGAAAAGTGTATGTTTTTAGAGATAAATTAAAAATTATTTTTGGGTAGGACAGGTATTGATGAAATATTACAATTTGCATTTTGCAATTTTTCCCAAAAGCTATAATTGCGCTCTCTAACGGTGGAAAACAAAAAATCCCAAAAATTTAAAATGAATATTGCAAACGATGTAGTTATGCTAGAAATTTGAAATTCTGGTCGTGGAATGTGACTGTCTTGAAAATTCTGTTGACAACAATGATTTGACCCTAAGCGGTTTTGTTTTAAGAAATAATTGGAAATCTCTATTTTAGTTGGTTACCTGTTATGGTAGAAATTCCACTGAGAACAATTATCTGCCCACTATTTTCAGAGGAGTGAGAGAAAAGCAACTTTTTAAATTTAAGAACTGAGAGACAAATAATTTTTATGTTTTATAATTACTAATAAAATACTACTATGTGCATTTTCCCCATCATATATTAAAAAATAAATAAATAACCCCTCAAGCAGCTGCTTGTACAGAGGTCTGACACGAAATGTCAGTTTATACACCATAGTAGAAGGTCCATGAGTATGGCGGAACCTCAACAGAAAAACAACATGAAAATCCATAATTAAACCTTTTAAGGAGAGAAAAAGTAGGCAAAGGAAGAATTTCATTCTCTTTGAAAACGAGATTCCCATATGCGAGAGAGGTGATATGCGTTCTTCTAGTTATTTTACACTTTCAGTACCCTGTGATAGTGGAAATTCTAAGTATTGTATAATTGAGAAAATAAACTATTGATATTTTATTAGTACCTGTATTGTGCAAAAAACGTTTTTCATTTATCTCTTAAAGCAGAAAAGTTGCATTTTACCAATGGGACAAATCATTACTATTAGGGTAAACCACTTGATCATTACACTCTATGACCAAAAATTTAAGTTTCTAGCAAAAATATATCGTTTGCAATATTTATTTAAAATTTTGTATATTCCAGCCTTTTGGCTGGAATATACAAAAACCAAATACCAAAAGGCCGCCGCTAGAGGTCGCCTTTCGAGTTTTTATTTACCGCCCTTAGCACTCTCTAACACTAAAAATTCGAGCTGATGGGTATTCGAAAAATGTAAATAGTAATATTTTTGTGGAAAAAAATTTCGCCGACATACAGGATTCGAACCCGCATCTCTCACAACCGCATCTCTGAGTATTCTAACCTGTTGAAGTAACGCTGGCTTTTTTCACAAAAAATTTATTGATTTATAGACGTTTAAACATCTGCAGGTAACGCTGAGATTATCAAATATTGTTTAAATTATTAATATTTTGTTAGTGCCTGAAAAACAAATATATATATTGTTTCATTTATCTCCTTAAAAAAAGTTTCATTTTCACACAACCTTTTGGCTAAGACGGCAAAGCCTTGTTGCCATTGTAAACTTTCTGACCATAACACTCTACGACCAAAATTGTGATTTACAGTGTAAATAGTTTGTTTTTAATATTCGTTTGAAATTTTAGATTTTCCATCTTTTCCCATCGCTAGAGGGCGCTATTAAAGTTATTTAAAATTTTCAAATTGCTAATCGCAATATTTGTTCGACACCTATTCAACCCCAAAGAATTTTTCATTTAGCTCTAAAAGTAAAAAAAAAATTATTTTCTGTAGACAGACAGGAGGAAAGACAGATGGACCGACAACGAACTGTTACAGTTTACAGAGAGTTAAGAGAGAGACGGACAAACAGACGAACAAATATTGGCATAGGCAGACGACAAAGTGAAAATATTAGTTCGTTTTTCAAACGAACTTTTAAAGAAATTATCCTTTGGTTTTCAGTTAGCTCATTCCACTTTTATAGACGATTGCTGTTTCCTGATGGAGTTTCTCGGAAACAAATATTCATTAATTTATTTCTTTGAGTGAAATTTTTACACCCAAATGCAGCGCAGTGAGGCATTCATAAAATATGACAGCTTTTATAGACAAAAAATGGTAGAAATATATAAAACAATAACAACTGAGAAGTTTTAACTTGGTACACACACTAACTCATAGGTTTTCGTCTAACCGTACGACAAAACATGGCGCCCATAAACCACCTGACTCAATCAACCAATGGCAGTGAATCACCGAGATGACAAATAGGTCCAGCTTAGAAAGAAGGATGTATAAGAAGAAGGCCAGCCTCTAACTATACAGGACCTTTAGCTCGCACCTGCTCTTCTAGTTTTGTCACACTGCCACTAGCATCGCTGAGATCGGCAAAGCGGGCGCTGAAAATTCGTTGTGTAGGACGAAATTATCTCGCAATGCATAGTTACATTCTGTGATTCTTTGTAACCGTACTTATGCTGAGAAGTGTAGGAAAAAGCGAAAATGTGGAAATATTATATTGTTCTTTTATTTTCAAGCTGCATTTCTAATTTCATTGTTAAAGTTATAGCAGTAAGTGTTTATACTACATATTTTTTTTTAATACTTAGTGGTGTAGTAAAGATTTTGTGAGGATAGGGTTAAAGTTTTTGGGATATATGTAGTTTTGTTCGATGAGGGGCCATATTGTTTTTGACGCAACGTAACTATATGTTGCGCTTTACGTTACGTCTTGACATTGTTTGACTAAATATGCGATTTGAAATGAAAAACGCGTTGAATTATCATATTGGAAAGGATATTCAATTTCGAATAAAAAAAAAGTTCAATTGATAGGGACCAAAATATTGCAGCAGTAGTGCGATTCCGGTGCAAAAGCTGCCATTTTGTGTTTGACGCAACGTAATGATACGTTGCGTTTATACATAATGTCGAACTTTCGACCCATTAGTGGAAAACGGGAAAAACTTTCTTTCACACTAATATAAAATAGATGTCTAATTTATTCCTATTAAGAAAATTAACACGAAATGTACAACATAAGGTTATTTTGCACTTTGGGTTACTTTGGAATCTATACGTTCCAGTTTAGACTATGTCCTTTCCCAGTTAATGGGCTTTGGATAATACCGTTCAGATTTCCAAGTAAATCGCCTGCCACATTATAAAAAAAAGAACTCCAAAAACAAATGATTTATTTTCTTCTGGGACTTTTTTTTTTATAATGCTACAGTCGGATAATTGTTGGAATCAATGAGGACTTGAAAACATAAATTGACCGTCAGAAAAATACTGTAAAATGGCCACCAGCAGATAGCATCTAAAGCATTTTTTTTAAATATTCGTACCGTTTTTTGCATTTCTAAGATACAACCCATGACAATATAAAAAAGTCCCAGAATTATATACTCTATTTCTTTGTGTTTTTTTTTATAATATGGACAGCCAGTCGGCTACAGTGTAGAGGAGTATAGTAGCGAAGTTCATTAACTGGGAAAGGAAGTAGCCTAAACTGGAATTTATAGTTTCGAAAGTGCAAACTAACCCAACATAATATAAAAAACCTACATAGAAATAGCAGCACATTACCAAGAATAGTCAACTAAGTTATACAGATAAGGACTTAAAACTTTTATTACGAGCCACTGAATTCACAGTACAATGAAAATTCAACAAAAGCACTCGATAAATTTTATTTATAAACATAAAATTTTAGCATATAAGAGCGTTTTGAACACTACAAGGGTAATATCTCCTTGACAGAATTCAAAATATCCTGAAGTTGTCTGTAAAACCTATCCTTCTCAACCTCATCGGCATTCTCAGTGGGGGCATAACAGCAGATAACATTCAAGTCTTTAATGCTTGTCTGAAATTTTGCTGTAAGAAACCTTTCATTAATGCACTCATATCGTAGAAGAGCATCACTAGCGTGTCTGCTGAGAAGCAGACCCACGCCTTGGTGATGCTTATTGTCGTCCCTCCCTGAAAAGAAAAATTTAAGATTATTTTTAAGAATCTGACCTTTACCTGTCTATCTGGTCTCTTGCAAACCTAGAATATTTAGGTTATAGTGCTTTAATTCCTGCGTGAGGACATCAAGAGAATAATCTCTATGTAATGTCCTCACGTTCCACGTTCCTGCAGAGAGAAAATTGATTAGTAGGATTTTTAAAGAAATTAGGTTTATTGAGATTGATAGGGCCAACAATATCAAACATCCCCCTGATCGCAGGCATGAGGCAAAGACCTGTTCCTCCTCCGCTAAAGGCTGAAGTCACCGATGCTGGTAGGAACTTCAGGCACCATCTTTTCAAGTGAACTTTTTCAAGAGCCATATGGCCTGCCTGAGACACATTACTCTAGTTTAGACGACGATGTGCAACTAGCTAAGTAAAGTTCAGATACCTGCGATGGCCTCTGATTAGGATTATCCACCAGCTGATATAAGGTATCCCATGCCTCTGTTCACTTAGGGCTGGCAACCCAGAAGCAAACAGAAAACACGGCAGATTCTCCCTCAACAGAGGCCCACCACTGCAGCAAAGTCCAGGATCCATAATCAAGCTCAAATCCATAAACAAGTCCAGTCTAGTAGGTATAAATGGTCAGCACCAGGACTCTGTGAAGTTGACCACTCCTCAGCAGGTTTGAAAAAAAAGAAAAAAGTGGCCATAGATGACCAGATTAGTAGGCCATACTGCACTGGCAGCCCACCCTTTCCGTTCCCTTCCAAAAGAGAACATCTCTTTTGAAAGGTACTAACGGCCTGCACCACGAGAAGGCGGGGTCGGACATTAGGTGCTAGACCTGGCTGGTTCTGTGCATCATCACTAGGGATTGGTACACAGCTCTCCTTCCAGTTTATGCCTAACTACCATTACATACCCTTCTTAAATTACCGCTGTTAAGAAATTAATGCTAAATGCAAAACCCAATGTAAAAAACCTAGCAATAGCACATTAAAAACAATATGCAATGAACTTGTACCTATAATGGCCTAAAACTTTTGTTGTGAGATAGTGTAGGTTTTGTGAGAATACACAAAAAAGAAAAATTGCTTATTTTTCAGCACAGAAATAAAATATATTAAGAATGCAGGGAGACGAGCAGAATATACCGACAAGATTATTGAAGTGATTGGTACTTTTTGGTTAAACTGAGGCGCCAGTCGTAATTGTGCACCAATCTTCATATCCAGTGAATCTGTCGTCCGCATTATAAAAAATGCCCCGATTGAGCGCAGGCCAAGTGAGAACGAATCAGTAAAGTATTTTTTATTCGAGGTTGTCCAATTTGAGTTAGAATACTATATTCTAATATAGTAAAGTGAATATCAAGTAGTAAAGTGAATATTTCACTTTACTACTTGTCAAATCCATTTCAGTGAAGTTGACAGATGCCAGTGATATCTACATTTTGATGACTTTTAGGAATCTATTTTTTGACCTTTACTCTCTTTCTATGGCAGCTAGGGTTCTCAAACAGTACCCTCAAATAAAAAACACTTTACTGATTCATTCTCACTTGGCCTCCACTCAGTCGGGACGTTTTTTATAATGCAGACGACAGATTCACGATACGAAGATTGGCGCACAATTACGACTCCATTAACCAAAAAGTACCAAGTGATTTATCATAAAATTCAGGCCCAATTTCATTCTCGCTGACAGCCCCACTTGCCCAACAACCCAAATTTAAATACGCTATAGCATATTCGCACATACCCCAGTTATTGAACACCCTAAGCAGCATCATGAAGCAGTACTAGTTTAAAATACATATATCAGTTAGAAACACTATCTCTAATGTAGTTGGAAAGACTGCAATCTAAGGAAATTGTCTGGCAGAATTTACATGATCTCATTGAATGAACTGAAACAAAGTACTGCAGGAAAAAGACAGATATATTGGCAAAACTTCGAAATTCACCATTGGGACTTCTGAAACAAGTTGCAACTCTCAGCCCTCACACACAAACTGCAACATGAACATGAAACTATTTAATAGTTCGACATAGCCTAAATACTAAAATACTAAGCTTACCATTACTAAATACCAGTTTAAAATAATGGAATATCTCTTCATCTACATCAATAGAAATTTTATTTGTAACACAGATATAATACTTCTCCTTCAGCTTGGAAACTACTACTAGAAGAGATGCACAAACATCTCTTTTAGCTACACTCAACACAACTGCTGAACCTGGACCCTCCCAATGTTGCTGCCAGAAACCCTAGGAACAACAACCAACATACTCCCCCCCCCCCCCCCAAAAAAAAAAAAAAAAAGTCTGATGAACCCTTACATGTCAGGTTTTTTCTCTCTCTAAAAATGCAACTCAATGGTTGGATCAGAGATAATTCAAAAATTCTGAGTCTCATTATGAAACAACTAATGAATGAAATAGCTTACACTATATACTAAATGAAAGATCATTTAATTCTAAATAAAAATTAGAAGGGAAAAAATGATTGGTAAGCATAAAGAAATGTTTCAAGTTTATTTGCAGTGATTTTTGAAAATTAATTAATCAGTTTCTGACACTTAAAGGATTAACCAACCATAATCACATTTTGAACATTTAATGAAGATTATATGAAAAAGGAGTAAATTCAAAGCAAATTTCTGACAGCTTGCCCTTGGACATAAATTTTGACGTCTGCAATCTGTTGTGGCAGGCTGCAGAGTAATGTTGCAAAGGGCAATATGCTCCCATAGAGTTTGAAATTTTTGCAAAAAAAGGTCTTTGCAAAGACATTTTGTTTGAGGTCTTAAGGTTGCTACCATACTATCACTGGAATTGTTAATGATTCATAGAGCCATGTGCATGGAACATTTTAATTACTTCAACATGACAATTCCACATTTTCCCATGAAAACTAATCAATCACAACCATCTCAGCAAGCAGTAAGACTTATATGCTGCATTACCAGAACTGCAGCCTGCATTATTTTTTTTATCATTTCTTACCGTAAGCTAAAATGCCATCTGGAAGTTGTAAACTGTAATTTATTATTGCTTGTTTATAATAATTAATCTCTTGAAAACTTTTAAATACTCTTTGTGTTGAGCTATCCCAGTATAACTCAATTCCAGCTAATGAAGACCATGAACTGGATTCAAGGATCATGAAGTGCTCATGGAATAATTCATTGATCAGTAATGGGATAGAACAGTTGTCTGTTGAAATTTGAATTTTTTTTATTCACTATGCCACTGTTCTTTAATTCATCAATTAACTAGCAATTGTAAAATAAAGCCTTCAGGATTCAAACCCTGGATTATCTTGTTAGGGCAGTGATGACTTATGGCTAAACAGAGAAGGGAACAACTTATATCTTTGAACTAATCAACATGCTGCTGAACTGAATACTTCTACTGAATCATATTGTTTTTATCATCTGGTTAAGAAGGATATTAAACTAAATGAAAAAAAAAAATACTTTAAAAACATTTTTAAACTGCATGGTCCTTTTAAGGTTTTTCACAGATTTTTTTGTAGATGTAAATTTATTGAGCATTCGAAAACTTGACTTACCTAGGAACTTGCAGTCTATTTATACATAAGTTAAGAATTGGTAGTATAGGTCTTAATAACTACTTGGATAAAATGGACAGAGTTAAATCACCTCTATGTACCTCTTGCAACACTCAAGAAACTATCACTCATATCTTAAATTGCAAAATAATATGAAAATGTACTTTCTATGTTTTTTATAAACCTCTTTAATATTGGAATTCAAGAATTTACTCTAGAAAATATTTTAAATCACCTAACCTTGCTATCAGGAAAAGCTCCTTTCATCTTATCAGTGACTTTATACTGAGTCTACCTTGTTCTTTGTGTTTATAATTTGTTATGTATTTCTGTATTTACTTCTGTTATACGATATCCAATAGATGTAGGTACTTGTTTTGGCAGTACATATACTAAAATTGGAACGGTACAGAGAAGATGATACACGAAACTATACCTTCACAAGGATGACACGCAAAATCGTAAAACGTTCCACATTTTTTTTGTATAGCTGTCCCGTGGCCAAGTGGTTAGCACACTTGGCTACTGATGCACACCTGGGTTCGATCAAGCCCTGGGTATGGCATGGATGATCATGTTTTTCTGCTGAGGTCCCACCATCCTCACAGACCTACTATGGTGTATAAACTCACAGGCTCCTATCAGACCTCTGTGGCAAGCAGCTGCTTGAGGGGATATTTATTTTTTTTTTATTTAATAGATATAGTATTTTGTAATTACCTATTTTGCTTGTTTTTAAGGACTTTTACTTTTTGTAATTTATTGAGCGAGAGGTGCTTATCATTGAATGTTTTTAGTGATTGTAATGTGCAATAAATAAATAAATAAAGAACTAATCAAGTCTGTATCTTCACTGTCTTAGCTGAGTTGATAGCACAATGATACATAATGTGGACATTAACTATTTGGTATTTAATGTGATTGTGATTTTTCATAATTATAAAATTCATTAATTAGGTAACTAGTGTCTGTGTTATAAATATTAAACTTGTTTTGTTCATTTTATTTTTCTACAGAATGATGACATAGATGGGCAGCTTACTTTGTTTGTTTATCATTCATTAGAACCTGGTAAGTCGGCATTCTCCTATGATTTTTGAATTCCACACTTTTGTGATTTTCACTCTTGATAATATTTTTTGTATCACCAAATTATTGTGCCTTAGAATAATAAATAATGCAACTGGTTGATCAAAGGGATTTGGGTTTGTGCCCTGGGTAAGGCATGGATGTTTGTGCTGTTTTTTTTTACCAAGGTCCCACCATCCTCACAGACCTTCTGCCATAGCATACCTGACCCGTGGCCTAGTGGTTAGTGCACTTGGCTACTGATCTAAGGGACCTGGGTTCGAGCCCCAGGCAAGGCATGGATGTTCGTGTGTTTTTTTCTGCTGAGGTTCCACCATCCTCTCAGACCTTATACTATGGCATATAAGCTGACAGGCTCCTGTCAGACCTCTGTGGCAAGCAGCTGTTTGAGGGGGTATTTATTTTTTTTTATTATTATAGTTAAGAATATGTGAATTTTACCATTCGTAAAAAGGGTTTAGGGTAACTCTTATCAGTAATGTATCCTACCAATAATGGACACTTATAACAAAATACCTATAGAATAAGAAATTGAGGAAACTGATTTTAAATGCCCTTAGTGTGAGACTCGACCACTGACATAAGTTTAAGAAGCTTCCCATTAGGCATGTTTGGAACATGATTGGACCTCATCTGCAAACCCACAATAACCAGCAGGCAGCTGAAAATACAGCTGCTCGCTGTAGGTAGGCATACCTCAGAACACCATCAGAAATCTGTCTCTTATGCTGCAATATGTTGCTGAATGTATCACAAACCAAAGGATTTCACTACATGCTAAAGGTTGTGCATTTTACTGTAATTATGTGCATTTCAATGTAAATGAAATTATGTCATTTATTCTAATCATCTGTCTCTCTTTTGAGTTTCAGAAGACTCCTTCAGGATGTATATGCATGTAGGATGGAAATGCTCCTTTCTCAATTTTCAGTGTTGAGCAATGTATAACTGATACATTGCTGTGTTTAGCCATAACCTAAATCCATTGTTTTGTTAAATGTCTAGTTTGCAACAGTCAGTAGTATTGGTGAAAGCTGCAGATAATTAATTACCCGAAACAAATATTTTTTCTGTTCAATTTATGTTAAAGTAAGAGACCCCTTTTTATAGTAAAAGTGGCACTTTATGTAAACTTCTAGAGATCAAGCCATTATTTGTGTTCTCAGAATAATTAGTGATAGATACTTTCACAGCTGTGAAGAAGCATAGGATGTCAAGTCATGCTGGCAGAAAACAGTTTGGTGTTCTGCAATTAAAGCTGGATCTATTGCAAAGAGGAAAATTGGCCCTGTTACTGTATTGACTGATAATTAGGAAAATATTCTAGTTAAGTAGATTGATAATCAGACCAAATGAGGATTTCCTGTAATGAGAGATAATCTGCTTTTTACTTTTAGTTAAGCTGAATCCTTTCACCAATGACAAACCAGGAGAAAGTGATTCAAAAGCTTTTTTTTTTTACAGAAATTTGAAGTTAAACATTTTTATTCTTGAACACTGACCTGTATTCCATGGGGCAATGGTGGCTCAGCTGGTAGCATGCATAGCTCGTAATCTGTAGTTCCCAGGTTCGAGTCCCAGTTGGGTCAGTGTTGAGATCTATCTCCACAAAATTCACTACCCTACCCACTGTCAATAGGGGACATCAATAGGTTTGGAAAGGCTGCCACCCATCAGATGGGATGTTAGGCCATGGTCCCGTGTGTGGGAGAGAGCCATAACCTGTGAATGTTAAAGAACATGCTGGATGGCCTTGATGGGAGGCTACCATCTGTCTCCCCCAACCTCTTAGCCTTTGGGGTCCTTGTGACCTGGCCATTTAGCCTGTAGTGCAAAAAAATGCTGCTCAGAGGTAAAACAACCCAAATAACCTGTATTCCAACTGATGCAACAGAAGAATGGACTTGTGGATGAGTCACAGAAGTGAAATCTAACTTCATAAACAGTAGGTGTGTACTAAATTTTAGAGGACACAAAACACGTTTTTAATACAGATAAATTTGTCCTATAGGAGAGAATATTGAGAGACTCCTATCTGTGAAAATTAGATATGCTAGCAACATGTAGAATGTAAAATATCTTTCATTAGAGCTCTTCTTAGCACATCTAACACAGATTTTTCTATTAACCAATTATTATAGGTTATATACACTATAGTACTAAATGCTTCTGGTCACTTCCTTGTTATAGGGGGCGGGGGTGGCTCAGTCGGTAGCGCGCCAGGCTCGTAATCTGTAGTTCCCAGGTTCGAGTCCCAGCTGGGTCAGCGTTGAGATTTATCTCCGCAAAATTCCCCGCCCTGTCCACGGTCAGTAGGGGACACCGATGGGCTTGGAAAGGCCGCCGTCCGTCGGATGGGACGTTAAGCCGTGGCCCCGTGTGTGGGAGAGCCATACCCTGTGCACGTTAAAGAACACACTGGATGGCCTTGACGGGAGGCTACCATCTGTCTCCCAACAGCTGTTCCAGTGGGTCCCCTCCCCCAACCTACTCTGAGCCTTCGGGGTCCATGTGACCTGGCCATTTAGCCCATGGTGTGCAAAAAAGTGCCGCTCAGAGGTAAAACAACACAACCCTTCCTTGTTATATGAATGAAACATCACGTTCAGAGTTCACTAACTTTGAAAATAAGCCTTTTATGGAGAAATGTCACTGGAGATAAATTGACAATCTCATTCAAATTTTTCCAATTCATGATTTTTAACATTTATTTAAAATATATACAGAGTTATTACATTGGAAACATTTAACATAAAACACTGCTGTTAATACTTGCTCTCAACATTTTCAAAATAATTTGAATCATTTCACCAACTTCTAAATTTGCATTTGTTTTAGTAAGTGGTTTGTTAAATAATGATTATAATTTGTGTTTTAGTGGGCTTTTGAAGTAAATTGTTATGATCAATGATGCTGTTTTTAAATGCTTAATAACTTTAAATTCCATTCACTTGACTTTCCATTCACATAACATGGAAATGTCTGTAGGCTTTTTGTAATATAATGTATTTGAAAATCACATTTCCAGGCCTTAACATGTTCCTTACTAGTGCAGTTATCCCATATCCTTTTATGTTCTGTGTAAGAATTAAGCCAATGAACTATTTTTACTGTTTACCAGTATATAGTTTTGGTACTTATTATAGTCAAAACAAATTCTAAATTTGTCACTTTAAAAGCTGTATATGTGGAAAAATTGCCTTACCTGTCTCTGGTTGAAGAGTATCCCTTCATGATTCTGTGTTGCATCATCAGTCTTGGAATTAAACTGCATTTTGAAAATGATTAAACCATGAAAAACTTACAAAGTACTGTATTAAACTAATTACAGTAATGGTAAAATTAACAATGAAATCTAATTAAGATTTAATGTAATTGCATGAAAATTTTTTGGTAACTGAGAAACTAGATACATTTGATATAATTACAACTTTTTCCCTTTTCCCATTTTCTTCAGATTTGTATTTTTTCCTGATATCAGATATATCGGGCTAGCTTTATTTTTTTTTCTTTGTGCTATGTTTAGAATTTTTATATTTTCTTATACTCATCCTTGTCAAGGTTCAAGATATAAGAGCTTGGTGAAATTGTGACCATCAAACAATTGAAGTGATTGAAAGTGATCAAATTGCTGTCCTCAGTCAGATCACATCCACAAGTGACTTCGTGGTGAACATCATCTCGAGTCCTTCATCGACAAAAGATTTCCTGACAAAAAATGCATTTTGTAACTATTAATTCCACGATATTAAATCTTGCCATTTCAAGGGCTATTGAAGACCAAAGACCTGAACCAAATTGGAATAGATTTCATAATAATTGTGATCATAAATTGAATCATCAAAGTTAAAACATTTTGAACCTTAAATCTGATCTAAACCTTTTAAAAAAACCTGGTCCAAACTGGTTTGTAACAGATTCAGAGATTTTGATATCACTTACATTTGTAGTAACTTGCCATAGTTAACCAGTCAACTGTTTAATCATAAAAGAGCTTTTATTTTTGGCACAAGTTGCAGAGGAGGTGAAATACTTCCTTACCCACATGCACAGTTCACCTGGACTTGTACTACTGTCAGTAGAAACCATTCATTGCCACAACAGTGCCAGTATAAATGGATAATTCTGATATGTTGTTTAGTGATATTCAGTGCTAAATTGCTGTGCATACTTGACTACTCTGCAACCAGTTATAAAGGAATAGCATTCACTTAAGAGTTCTTTGTTCTTACCAAAGGCAGTACTTTTTAGACATTTCAATGTAATGGTGTTAGTCTATTTTTATCTTGTTGCACATTAGAAGCAGATATTTTTCAACTTCATTAACCTTAATTACAAATGAAAATGAGGCCATGCATTTTATAGTCAAGTACTTTGATGTTAATTATGGTAATGCATAAATATGATAGTAATAAAAATATTTCAATGTATGATTATTAAATATAATTCATCCTTGTATTTAAAAGAATGATTATTTTGTTGTATATATTTTACATGAATACTGACCACAAAGGGTGTACATTTCAAAATTAAGCTCAAATAGTAGTACATTGCTTCTGTAAAGTGTTGAAAGTGCACCAATCTCTATCGATGGGTAACATATTTTTAAATGCAATATTCTTGCAGTAAAATAAGCTTCAGATAATTATGCTATTTTATGAAAGCAAATTTCCTTGTTTAAGTAATATCTATTTTGGAAAGAACATTCTGCATGTTGAAGCCATTATATTTGCATCATTTCTCATTCTGCATGTTGAAGCCATTATATTTATGTTTTTACAATGCTTAACAGTTATATCCCTGTACTATTTATAGTTATTATTTTGATGCAGGTCCAGTTCCAATATATGTATCAAGAGGAACAATCACAGTGCAATTCTCAAAACATGGAGATGCTTCTTATCATCAAGAAAAACCAATGTCTAATGCAGATATATTTAAATTAAAGGTAAGGGATTTATGAGAATAAAAAATAATAAATACCCCTCAAGCCAGCTGCTTGTCATAGAAGTCTGACAGGAACTGCTTGTACAATACACTCTACAGAGGATTTGAGGAAGCTGAGACTCATCAGACAGACAACAAAAGAAACATTTATGTCTTATATGGGGCTTTAACCCGGGTTACCTTTGATCGTCAGTCAAGCACATTAACTATTTGGCCACTAAGATGTATATATATGGGGAATAACAAAAAAAAAATTATTTTTTTCCTCATAAGTACGATTAATTCTTGTTTATCTGTGTAATTCGTGGGAAAAGAACAGATCAGCATTTATAGGGGAAATGAACTTGGAGAAATCCTAATGATGACTGATTATATTTCAAAATCAGAAATTCTATATTAGCTATGCCATAGAGTGTGATAAAATAAACTTAGTATTTTATTAACCCATGTGTTTTCATTGCTGTCAAGCTGGACCCTGTATTTCAATTTATTCCAGCTGTAATTAATTTTTCCCTTACAAAGAAAGAGACAGAATCCATTATTAAGTTGTTTAAGAAGTTGTTGTGAGACTGGTTATAGCAAGTAAATTATAATTCATAAGTAAATTATTTGTTCTCGAGACACAGTTTCCAAACTCCTGGTGGAAGGCTATCATATTGCCCCTCCCCAAGCTAGGAAAAGATCGTAAGATTCAGTGGCGGATTATCAATAAGGCACGTGCTTAGAGGCCCCAGTCTCAGGAGGGCCCCATCTCAAGAACCTTTGATTGGGTGTTTTAAAAGAAGCCTATTAAGCTTATAATTTATAAAATAAATTACTTAATTTAAATGCAAAATCATTTTTATATGTTTTACTGACTTTAGAGATAGGCATTTCAATCAACAATTATGTGTACTAATAGCATAGTATAACTAGTAATACACCACCTATATCACCCGGGGGTGGGGTTGGCTCAGTCGGTAGCGCGCCAGGCTCGTAATCTGTAGTTCCCAGGTTCGAGTCCTAGCTGGGTCAACGTTGAGATTTAACTTCGCAAAATTCCCCGCCCTGCCCACGGTCAGCAGGGGACACTGATGGGCTTGGAAAGGCCGCCATCCATCAGATGGGACGTTAAGCCATTGCCCCATGTGTGGGAGAGCCATACCCTGTGCACGTTAAAGAACATGCTGGATGGCCTTGACGGGAGACTACCATCTGTCTCCCAACAGCTGTTCCAGTGGGTCCCCTCCCCCAACCTTCTCTGAGCCTTCGGGGTCCATGTGACCTGGCCATTTAGCCATGGTGTGCAAAAAAGTGCCACTCAGAGGTAAAACAACCCAACCTATATCACCACAACTCGGCGACGGTTTATTGGCAATCCTTCGGAGAGCGGACAGAAACTTCAAAAACATATTGCAGAACACTTGATCGCTTACACTCCCATCATTATACCGCGCTGTTTGCAACACTCGCATAACATTAAAAACTTATAAAAATTTCCAATATCTTCCAAAAAGTAAGTTTGCTCATTGATTTAATTCTTTAATTTAAAATACCTTGATTTAATTTTTGTTTTGATCGTAGATACCGCAATGAAAAGGCAATATCCCAGTGGAGCAGAAAAAAGAAAATTGCACGCAAAAAAGGTTAAAGATTAATCTGCTAAAGGACAGACATCTGTATTTGAATTTTTAGAGTCACAGAAACAAAAAGATTCCTCGTCAGCTTCACATAATGTTCAAAAGGATTCCATGTTATCACCAACCGAACATGAAATTGTCAAAATCGAAAGTGATTCATTAGAACCATCACCAGTATATAATAATTCGGATAATGATAAACAAGAATCAACGGCATCTTGCAACAAATGTGACCTAATTAGCAATGATCCAGCTGAATGGAGTAAGTCTGAAGAACTAAGACAGTATTTTTATCGAAAAAAGACATTTTGTACAGAATATTGATTTTGCAGATAAAGAAATGATAAAATCTACATTACAAATCAGCAGAGCAGCTCAAAGATTCATTTTAAAATTGATGTTTAAACGCAAAATGTTGAACGGTGAAGAAGTAGATCGCTTTTGGCTAATATTTTCACCGAAAACACATAAGTTATACTGTGGACCCTGCAAGTTATTTTTATTAGAAGGATTTCAAGATCAGTTTATCACAGGCTTCAATGACTGGAAAAATGCCGCATCCAGGCTCTTATCACATGAAAATAGTGCTTCACATTCAAAGTCCTGTTTTAGTTGGTTTGCTTGATCAAAGTAACAGTGTTTGGAAACCGATTTCTCTAAAATGTATGAAAATGAATGTGAGTACTGGAAAAAAGTTTTACAAAGAATTATTGATGTCATATGTTTTTTGTGTCAATGCGGGCTTCCATTAAGAGGTAAAGATGAAATTTTTGGATCAGTACATAATGGGAATTATTTAGGTGTATTGGAGCTTTTGGCTAAATATAATGTGTTTCTAGCAAATCATATTGAGAAGTTTAAAAATATCGGGCGTGGCAAAACATTTTGCTTGTCTTCAACAATTTGCGATGAATTTATTCAACTGCTAGGAGACTATGTAACAATTTTAAAATAAGTAAAAGAATCAAAATATTTTGGAATTATTGTTGACTCTACTCCTGATGTGACACATGTCGATCAACTTAGTTATAATTAGATATGTAAACTCGCAAACTTTTGAAGTGTCAGAAAGATTTTTAAAATTTTTGCCTTTAAAAAGCCACAAAGGAAATGGTTTAGCTCAAGAAATTGTGCAATATTTAAGTGAGTGCGATCTAAACATCAAAAATTGGCGCTCTCAAAGTTATGATAATGCGGCCAATATGTCTGGAAAATATCAGGGTGTCCAAGGTAGAATCAAGGAAATTAATAATTTTGCAGAGTTTGTACCATGTAGTGCTCTTCACTGGATCTTGTTGGACAGACAGCAGCCAGTGTATTATAGAGGCGATATCATTTTTTGGGGTTGTACAAAAATTAAACAATTTTTTTGTCTGGTTCGACATATAGGTGGAATTTGATGAAGAGATATCCAAGAAACAATCATCGAATTTAAAAGTTAA
Organism: Ryuthela nishihirai; assembly: GCA_038380435.1. Lineage (NCBI taxonomy): Eukaryota > Metazoa > Arthropoda > Arachnida > Araneae > Heptathelidae > Ryuthela > Ryuthela nishihirai. The sequence continues at coordinate 13,998,139 of JAWZYU010000003.1, forward strand.
TGAGAGACTATTTGTGTTGAAGTCTCTCTCTGACACAAGATGGTCAGCTAGATATGATGCTTTAAAATCATTAAAAATAAACTACATTGAAATTATGTCAACTTTAAAAATCTTATCTCAGGATTCTGACCAAAGTTATGACATGCGAAATGAAGGGACAAATATCTTGAGTGAACTATGTAAACTAGAGACATATATTCTCAGTTTATTTTGGTATGATGTTTTAGAAAGGATAAATAAAGTAAACTTGACATTTCAAACGGAAGGGCTTATTTTAAAACTAGTTGTAGATCAAATACAATCTTTGACAGAATATCTGAAAATAATTCGCCAAAATTTAGACTATTATGAAGAAGAAGCAAAAAGTATTTAAAAAAAAAAATGTTCATCCGAATTTGAGTTAATCATATGTTATAAAAGTGATAAAACATGTCAAATTAAAAGAAAATTATTCGATGGTAAATCCGGTTGTGCAGAAATTTTTTCTTCAAAACAAAAATTTAAAGCAGAAGTGTTTTTAGTAATTTGTGCTAGCTAATTGCTGAAATGGAAAGAAGATCTCGTTATAAAGAATTACATTTATATTTTTCATTTATTTTCGATTATGAAATGACAGATTTAAATGGAAAAAGATCTGCAGCTCAAAGACTTGAGAAAAAATATCCACTGGATCTGGAAAATGAATTAGAAAATGAAATTATACACTGTCATGAGCATATAAAAGTAATCCTCCAAAACACAAATACCGGCACAGGAAGATCTTTTAAGAACTATTAAAGAAGTTTTAAAATCCAACTGCTATCCAAATGTTGCTTATCATTTAGATAATATTTAACTTTGGCTTGTGGAGTTTGTGAAGGAGAACGATCATTTTCCAAATTATCATTAATAAAAAATCAAAAGAGAAGCGCCATGTCCCAAACCCGCCTAAATGCCTTGAATTTGTTATGCATAGAGCACGAATTTGTTAAAGACATAGATCTCAAAGAAATAATCCGCAAATTTACTGCTTCAAAAGTGCTCAAAGTTAAAATATAGTTTTATATGTGTTGTGTATATTTGCAAAACTATGTTTTTTTTATCACAAATAAAATTGTGTTTGTTTCATTAATATTTTTTTTACAATTTACAAAGTCATCTTCCCTCTTTTGCCTGTGCCTAGGGGCCCCAAATGATCTTAATCCGCCACTGGTAAGATTCCTTCCAATTATTGTTGTTTCACATTGATAAGTCGTGTATGCAAGGTGTTGGAAAGAATGGTCCTAAGTATTATTCTTTATGCTGTCAAGATAAATTCTGTTACAAGTTCCACTGATTGTAGGCATTGTCCTCTATATTGATGGCTTTAGTGTTTTTTGCTCTTCATCTAGTATGAAGGTTATTGAAAGACAACTGCCCTGAACAATCTCTGTTTGTGTGACCCCATTGGTTTCCATTCTCCCCACAGAAGACCACTTGTGTGCACTTTTGTCACAAGTGTAATCTTCACCTGGACCACAAGCTGCATGGGAAGGGGGAATTCCCATCATTCCAGTTGTGTCAGAGATCAGGTTTCTCCATCTCACCTTCAACTGGAAATTGACATTTTTTACCACTCGCCCATCATCTCAGATCCCAAAGTGCAGATGTGCATTGAATGTTGTTGTCAGGATCCTCTCTCTCTCTGCAGTGGAGCAGATTGATGTTCTTTGCTCCACTTTTGTATAAGTTACTTAAAATAAAAGGAATTTTAATATGAGCCATAATGATAGAAGTCTATAGCTTCAAAAAACTTTTTAATCTTGCAGAATAAAACCACAAGTAATAAAATATATAAGCAATTGTTGGGTTCTTGTGTAATTTATTGTAATCTAATAGGCAACAACATATTACCCCCTACTGATGGGTAGTCGTTCTGAACCTTGGATTTCTTGTAACATCATTTAATATATGTGGCAAAATTCATTTTAATTATTTATGGTTGTTTGCTACATATTGCATTCATAGTTTGAGCACCTTTATTATCAGGGTATTTTCTTCCACTGTTTGTTTCTTGAGTTAATGCTACTACCAGTAGTTTACTTAGTTGTCCAAATACACAAAACACTAAAGTATTGTATAAACAAAATCTGTTAGAAATGTTAATTTACACCATTTTTAAGTAATATTGAAAAGTTGCCATTCTGATCATAGATGGCTCCACAAATGACACAGTATGCTAATTTACACCACTTTTGAGCAATATTCAATTATGTTGTTCCCGATCATGGATGATGCCATGAGTGATAAGGTTGGAAAGCTTTATAGTCACAGTTAACTGGGGCAGGGGTCTCAGTTGGTAGCGTGCCAGGTTCATAATCTCTATTTCCCAGGTTCGAGTCCCAGCTGGGTCAGTATTGAGATTTATCTCCGCAAAATTCTCTGCCTTCCCCATGGGCAGTAGGGGACACCAATGGGCTTGGGAAGGCCGCCGTCCATCGGATGATATGTTAAGCCGTGGCCCCATGTGCAGGAGAGCTATACCCTGTGCATGTTAAAGAACACGCTGGATGGCCTTGAGGGAGGCTAACATCTGTCTCCCAACAGCTGTTCCAGTGGGTCCCCTCTCCCAACCTTCTCGGAGCCTTCGGGGTCCAGGGGCGGGGGTGGCTCAGTCGGTAGCGCGCCAGGCTCGTAATCTGTAGTTCCCGGGTTCGAGTCCCAGCTGGGTCAGCGTTGAGATTTATCTCCGCAAAATTCCCCGCTCTGCCCACGGTCAGTAGGGGACACCAATGGGCTTGGAAAGGCCGCCGTCTGTCGGATGGGACGTTAAGCCGTGGCCCCGTGTGCGGGAGAGCCATACCCTGTGCACGTTAAAGAACACGCTGGATGGCCTTGATGGGAGGCTACCATCTGTCTCCCAACAGCTGTTCCAGTGGGTCCCCTCCCCCAACCTTCTCTGAGCCTACGGGGTCCATGTGACCTGGCCATTTAGCCCATGGTGTGCAAAAAAGTGCTGCTCAGAGGTTAAACAACCCTTCGGGGTCCATGTGACCTGTTCATTTAGCCCATGGTTTGCAAAAAAAGGGCTGCTCAGAGGTAAAACAACCCAACACAGTTAACTGAGAAATGAACTAGCTGTTGATAGTTTTGTAGTCTAGAACATCTGACATATATCTGGAGATATGGGTTCAAGTCCCACTCATGGTGAAGCACATTTTTTCAGAAAATTATTTATTGACAGTCATTATGAGGTGATTATTTTCAGGTTGCAATATTAATTAAAAAAAGATTTCATAGAATAATATTTTTTTTTTTTAAAGGTTATCTAATTTTCATGCTACTAAGCTATTTTTAATTTGGTGTTAGACAATTTTTTATTTTTTACACTTAAAATTGTGATGAATTTTTCTGTTTTAAATGTAAATTTTTTTTTTCAGAAACTTGCTCAAACAGAAGGTATATATAGACTGAAATTATCTTCAAAAGCAGGCGAGATCAATAACCAATCAATTTTTACCTTTACTAAAGCTGTAAGTGGATTTTTATCTCTTCAGTGTAAATAAAATTATTGCTGATATTTGAAAAAATATTTGCATTCAGATTAATTTCAGAATTTTTTTATATATGTGTAAAGGGCAGTAATGAAGCATGGAAATAAATAACAGTCAGACTTTCTGCTATGGCATATAAACTGACATGCTCCTGTCAGACCTCTGTTTACAAGCAGCTGCTTGAGGGGGTATTTATTATTTATTTTTATGATATATTTTAATTAACTATTATTTTCCTTTTTTAATTTTCAGCAAATATTTTTCCTTTGATGTATGGTTAGTACAAGTAGTCCACAATTTGTAGAACCCCTTTATATGGAAGTTCACACTTATGGAAATTATATCTTGGTACCCAGTTGTATGGCAAAAAATTGTGCAGTTACATAAATGTTTTCAGAAGAGGTTTTATTTTACAGCTTCAAATGTAACAAGGATGTCATGGCCCCAGAGTGGTGACTCCCAAACTTTATTTTTTGTTTATTTAATACCACCATTAAATTCTTTTCATGTGCAGTTATAGGTGAAACGAATTTCTGGGTGCTTCAGTGTACATTAGAGGTGCATTCTATGCAATAAAGCAAATGTACACCGCACTATGTAGAGGATATCATGAGCATTTATTTTTTACATACCTTTGTGTATGTGCAGCTTGTGGTAGTTTATAATTTGGACATACAAATAATTCCTTTTTACTTAAGACATGAAAAATGAGGTGAGATATATAAACAACTGAAAACTGAATGAGCATTGAAAGTGTTAAAACATTGTTGCCTTTTTTTTATTCAAAAGGATAAAAAAATTGTTTTTATATGAAGTTTTTGATCTGGGAAAAAATTTTCTGTAGGAATGCATCTGTCATTACATAACAAGATTCAATGGTGAAATTGGGGTCCATTATATGGAAATTCATTTTACAGCCAACTTTTTAGGACATAACCCTTTCATAAATCAAGGATTATCTGTACTTTCCAATTAAAAATTAGATATAAAGTAAATGAATGTCAGTGCTTATGTATAATAAGGGGACTAATTTAAAATTTTTGTTTTTTAATTTAGTGTGCTATCTATGAATCTGGCTTAACAGATACCATTACAGTGACATTGGACCAGAGTGGTTTTCTTGTTGGTGTTGCAGTGTCTGCAATACCGCCTTACTGCACTGGAACGCATGTTCCTGATTCTAAGCTACATATATTCAACACATCTGTCAATATTGTGTCTTTGGTTAATGGACCAGCGTAAGTGAAATTTATCATTCTTGTTTTTGTGAGTTTCATAAACATTAGAAAAATTATTCCCCAAGTGATTATTTGCCATCAAGGTGTGAGAGGAGACTATCAGAATATTATAAAATAGATGTATGAGGAGACCTCAGAAGAAAGAGAACATGATCAGAAAATATCTACACAGTATCCAGGACTTGAACCTGAGTATCTTTACTCTACCGCCAAGAACTCTAACCCATAGGACATACTTTTTATTAATTGTTAATAAATATGTTAATTGCTCAGGATAAGAAGTTAGCAGTATTCTGGATGTGTTAAAATAATCTCACAGGTTTAGTTTAAATTGTGCTAGTGTTGAGATTTTCTATTCTTGCATATGCCCTGCTCTTTTTGTGGAACAGAATATTGTTTCAAATATTTCATCTTTATACAATATATTAAGGGGGGACTCCACCCTGAGCGCTCTAAAAATAGTCAAACTTTGAGAATTTTTTTGGGGGGTAAAATAAACAATGCAATGACTCCAAATTTTTTTCATGTTAAGGCATGTTTATTGTGCAAAAAAAAATTTTAAACTAAAAATATTGTAGTGGTCATCCTGTGGCTCCTCATTGATTGACCTCTGCTTGAAAGATGCGCCCTCCTGGTAGAGTGCACCGGACATCGCAGGAACATCTGAGAACAAAATTATTAACAGTTTTACAAACTTTGAGACATTGGCTATAGCGTAGCATAGGATTTTTTCAAAATTCGAAAATTTGACAAAATAACAGCATTTTGGGAAAAAAAAAAGGCGATTTTTTCCCCCCCGTAAAAAAAAGGCACTAAATTGCTTGCTAAAAATCAAGTAATTAAAATATCAAAAAAACATACTCCAGGTTTTAGATAATTCGTTTCTACGCATTTAAAAAAAAAAATTGTAAAGCGGATGAATGGTTCCCGAGATCCGCACTCTACCAGTTCGAAAAACGTTTCGAGAAAAACGCGTTTAAAGATTTAAGTAACATTTACTCACTCATTGATATGGCCTTTATTTGTCGCTGTAACTTCGTAAGGAGTTCGAATTTTGAAAAACTGTTTCAGGACCATATTCTACACTTCATAAACTTTCGAAAAATGCAAAAAAAAAATCGATTTTTTTGAAAACCTCTGGGTGGAGTCCCCCCTTAAAGTAAAAGCTAAAAACATTCCTGAGGGGTCTTATAAAAACAGATATGCTGATAAATATTCATTACTTCATTTGCAATGTTTACAGCTAGTTATTCATCTACTTAAGGGCACTTTAACTTTGAGAAAGTTCTTAAGTAATTAATAGATGTTGAAATTGTATGTTGAAAAAGGACATTATCATTACTTCAGATGAAAGAGGCTGGCTCAAATGTATCATCTGTTGGCTGTCATTCTTATATGCTGCTGTGCAATATGAGCATGGCTTCAGAGGTTCAACCAGATTGGGCAATTTAGTTCTCCAAACATGTCTGTCCTGAGCTACATCTGCTGCACTTGGCCACTATAGCCCAGTTCTAACAAGGTCCTGTTTGACATTGTCTACCCACTGTATCCTAGGTATCCCCCTGCTTCCAATGCATTTCAATATCACATTAGAAAGAATATTAAATTTCTTGGAAAGTTCTACAAATAATAACCTAAACAATCATATTACTCAGGATAAGAAGTGTCCATATAAAGTGTCACATATAAAGAATATGTCCACGCATGTAAAGTAATGAAGAGTTCATTACTAGCAGTGAATAGATAATGAGAATATGCTGAGTAAAGATTATAATGATAAACTTTTTGAACATTCCTAAACATAATATTTTGCTTACGCAAATTAAAGAAAACCACCAAAAGAAATAGTATCTAAAGCATATTTTCCTAACTGTGCATATTGTTATATGACGAATGTCAGCCAGTACCATCTTAGGCTACTTGCTTCAATAACCTATTATCACTAACAAACAAATGTTCATTCCATAAGTAAAATAAAAATCTTCTGTCTCATATTGTCGACACGGATGCAGGAACATATTACAGACATAAGTAAAAAGAACCTCATAACAGCGTTATCAAGAACAATAGTAGAAAATAATATTAAAATTGATTAAATGAACTTTAAACCTGGAATAGCCCCAAAAACAAAATTTCAACTACAGTACGCTGAAACTTTAAATATACATAAACATCGTGACGAGGTCTGCAATACAGAGATTCTACCCCTTCCGTCAGCATGGCATCTCCTATTGCAACCTTCGTCACAAGTTGCGCACGCAGCACTCAGTATGCAAAGGGCTGGACTAGACTGAAGGCGGCTACTTAAACTTCACCTAGCTATCATCGTATTCGCCTGAGGATGCCAAGTGTTATGAGTTCATGGTGAAACGCATCACGTAATGAGCCTGGAAGGTTCGTGTTTTTAAGATGTTTTTTAAAAGTTTTAACATTGTAAAAGCAATGGCTTTTGGCCAATATTAAATTAACAGTCATCAGAACATTAGCTTTCTTCCAGTAAGGAGCGTATCTAAAATCTTTTCAAGCAGCGAAAAGTGCTTTTCACAACGAAAGAACTGTTCATGTAATGCCCTATGAGAATTTACTATTACCTTGAGGTTACAATGTGCAACAACATGGCTAAAAGCGTCACTGTATGTAACATCCTACGTAAAAGAAATAGAACTTATACCACACACGAACAACTGACAACTTAAACCATCTTTTTGTGCACCACAAATGAATGAAGTTTAAACTTGTGGATGAGGAAACTAAAGAAAATAGTGTCAGTTCATAACATCTATGCCAGCATTGTAACTGCTAGAAGAACATCTACTATCAGGACTGGCAGCGTATATAATTACCAACTACAGCATGACAATGCTGCAAAATATGCAATTGTACCAGCATAAGTGGTAAATATGTTTTCGCTTATATATGGTTCTGATTGGTCTCTTGAAGGAAGAGTTAATTTTGAATTAATGTATAAAGTTAAGGGTAATTCTAAGGTATTAGTTAAGTAGATCCCATATATGGTAATGGTAGCTGTCCCTTGGCCGAGTGGTTAGTGCGCTTGGCTACTGATCTAAGGGACCTGGGTTCGAGCCCCGGGTAAGGCATGGATGTGTGTGTTGTTTTTCTGCTGAGGTCCTGCCATCCTCTCAGACCTTCTACTATGGCATATAAACTGACAGGCTCCTGTCAGACCTCTGTGGCAAGCAGCTGCTTGAGGGGGTATTTATTTTATTTATTATATGTACAGCACTTTCCTAGTTTGAGAATTACTCCCTGGAAGTTTTATACGTTTTAACTTTGTACCACAGCATTATCGTGATTAAATCCTTTATAAAGTATAGCTGTGTGTTAACTTATTAGGATAGAAAAATCTTAATGAGAACTGTACTAGCAATGCAGCTCTGATATCTGAAAATAGTTTTAGCAATTTCGTTAAAATGTAATTCTTCATGAAATTTTGGGAATCAACAATATTCTTTTTGCTGAGTACCCATGTGTGCCAAACAAAATTTTCTTGCATGCCATTTTATGTGTATCATAGGTGTGCCATCCCTGCCCTGTGTCATAAGTATTCAATAATTTTTTTCCATTATATGCTTTTCTTTTGCTATAGTTTAGTTTTTTATTGCTGTTATATTAAACATGTAGTTAATTTTTAACATTTTTCAGTCCTGATACTCTAACATATATTCAAAGATTGGAACAAGAAAAGGCTGAGAAAGCTAGAGGAGAACAAGGAGATAATAGGTCATTCTTTGCCAAATATGTAAGATAATATTTTTTTCCATAATTGTATTAGCTATATTCTACCAAAAGTTTAGAACAAAACATCTGACCATTGATAACTTTTCCTGTTTGATGTATGTATCTCCATTAATAGTGTATTACTCCATAACTTGCAAATAGCTGAATTGATGCAGTGTCCCCAGAGATTTCAAACATTTGCACTGATTTTAATCCTGATGCATGGCAGCTGGGAACCTGATCTGTTAATCATACACAGGGCCACAAAGGGGAACCAGCATACCAAATTTGGGACAAATCTGTCAAGCATCTGTGGAATCACAGGTTACTGAACTCTGCAACCATGCAATGACATAATCACAGACGTGCAAGAAATATGTCCACGCACCCATGATTTGTCCATTCAGACCACCTGTTATTTAACACATTTACTGACGAATGTTTTTGCTGTAAATATGCCCAGAATTACCATTTAATAAAGTAAAATTTTTCCTATTACATGTAATATTGAGAATTCACCTGATTTTTATAATATCCAGTTCCACCCAATGTTTATGATATGTAATTTCACATAATTTTATAAATCTAATTCTATTTAATAAGAACTAAACTGTTGAATAAAGTAAATCATAAAAACTGTTGAATTCTTATTTTGCAATATGTTGAAATGATTGGGGTTGTTTTTTTTTGTATTTAAAGTTTTTTGGGGTAGAACACTTTGAAATACTCAGAGTAGTGGAAACAAACTTCTCATGTTTGTTCTAGTTCTTGTTTTTTTTTCCTTGCTTGGTACATGAAGGAATTTTCTTTCACTATTTTAGTGGTGGTGGTGGGGAATTTTTTAAAATGGAATCACTGTAGTCTTGCTGGTGATATTCTGGATTTTACTGATTTTTATAGCACAACTGCATCTGATAATTGCAACTGATTCATAGAAATAATCATTGCAAGCAGTCTGAAATAGCTTAATCTCTATTATCTGCAGAATGGTATCTGACACCTTATGCAAATCTATTTACAGAGAGGAGGATATTTGAAGAGATAAGTGTAGCTGCTCAAATGTCTCAGAGATGTTTATGTATGAATAGGCTTCATTTCTTTGCACATCTCAGAGAAGCTAATGTGAGCCAAAGGGTTGATATGATTGTGAGTTTTATTAAAATTATGCACTAATTACGAGTATAATGAAATAAAATAATCATATTCTGAAAAATATACATATTTATTCTTAACAAAAGTGTAGTTTTACTGAGCTTATTCCTATGATAGCATTTTGTAGATGCTTATTCCTATGATACAGTAATTTATCACAGCCATCTATTGCTTCAATTGAGTTGTTTTATGCCTGAGCAGCACTTTTTTGCACACGGTACGTAAATGGCTAGGTCACAGGGGTTTAGAGAAGATTGGGGAAGGGTACCCACTTGACAGCTGTTGGAAGACGGTAGCCACATCAAGGCCATCCAGTGTGTTCTTTAGCATGCACCAGGTATTCAGTAACATGCATTTAATAAACTTGCCTTATGAAACCACAATAAAAGTTATCAATTCAAGACTGAATAACATATTGATATTACGAATAATGTATGATATACTCCTAGAATTACCTTTAACTATTGTACAAAATACAAATAATATTTCTATGCTCACTTTCTGCCAAGGCATAAAATTTTACCACATTACCATTGACAAATGAAAAGCAAGTATGTGCACACAGTAATGAACATTTTGCAAATTATAGTGACTAAAATTTTTATCAGGATATTCATTAAGTACTAGTTTGTGCTTTATTAGGTATTTATTGGGGAAAAAATAATCATAGGATATTTTATTTGTACATTTTTCTCTTTTACTAGCCATCTTGTAATTACGATAGAGAGTTTTAAGAATACTGTGAAGTTAAAATTTTTCTTTGTTTGATTTTGTGAATCTCTGAATTTTTTTTTAATAGTGAGAAATCTTTTTTTTTCTTTTGCTTGTTATTTGTTGGTTGTGTTTGTGTTAAGACTGTTGTTCCACCACATGTTTCAAATGCAACAGCAAACACAATGGCTTATCTGTCAAATGAAAGCATGTGATGTGGGGATTGTCATAAGCTACAAAAAATTTACCTCCATGCTTTCATCCTCTTAAAAAGAAGCAATATGCAAATGATTGTTCCACACTACCTTTGGAATATGAGGGCTAAGAGTAATGAGCTATGCATCATATGAAAGCTTGTAACATGGAGAGTGTCATAGGTTATAGAAAATTTACTGCCATGCTTCCCCCCCCCCAAAAAAAAAAGGATAAATGTGTGAACCATTGTTCTATAGTTTTCAAATGTGAAGGCTGAACATAAAGTTGTGTGTCAAAAGAAAGCTGGTGGTGTGGGAGTTGTTATAGGCTATAAAAAGTACCTCTGCACTTTCTTCCCCCATATAAAAGGGGAAATTAGAAAATCTTATATCTTCTGAAATTAAGGGCCCACAGTTATGAGTTAGGTGCCAAATGAAAGTTTTTCCTGTGAGGACTGTTGTAGGCTGCTTTTAATTTTGACCCCAACAAGGTTATATAACAAATTAAAGATTGTGATATCTACACTGTTGTGTGCTACTTCAAATCATGCTCCTTCCAAAAAGAAGGCCATATCGAATGAAAGTTTCCAAAGGTGGGTTGTTATTTTTATTTATTTTTATTTATTTATATTTTTTGCTTTGCTACTAAAAAATACCTATCTTCCTACATGCACCCTAAAAAGCAAAAAAATAAACTAAAATACTGCTAGTGCAATCAGTCACTGAATTTGTATTGTATTCACTTCAAAGGAAAGTATGGCACTGATTTACTTAACAGGAATTGCCACTGCCGTATTTTTCCTTGAAAGTGAATGCAAATTCATTGACAGATTGTACTACATGCTTTAGGTTTTCTACTTTTTTATGATGCACACATAAGTATTTTTTTTTTCAGGTTGTTATTAATTTACTTACATAGTTTTTATTTGCAATTTGTTTAAGTATCAACAGTTATATCTTTGTGCATTGAATATATTTTTAGTAGTATGCATATTTTTGTATGTTGATTGTTTTGGCCTTTCAACTTCAGAATTTTATTATCAACATTAAATTTGAAGCTTATATATTATATTAAATCTGTCTTCTTTGTTGATTTCAGTGGATGTATATAGTACCACTTGTTATTTTCCTCTTGATATCTGGTGCCTCAACTCCAGAGGGTCAAGGAGCAGCTCGGTGATAAGATTTGTGTTTAATGGGAATTTTCCTTTTCATACAGTGTTGAAATTATGTTAAGAATATAGTGTTTCACTAACTTGCCTCAAACTGTTGAATAAGAGGTTTAAAATGTTTAAAATTGTTATGAAGAATTGTACTTTTTATTTGATATTCTGCAATCTTGATTCATGGTCACATTTCCTGAAATAATTTATTTGAATTGTAATATATAAACTATTATAAAACTGAATATCCATGAGATTTTATGTTTATTTCTCTATTTATTGTGTAAATATTAAGAGTAACTATTGAATGTTTAATTGCATATATATATATACCATATCATCTCAGAATAATGACTAGATTTCATGTAAGAAAAGGGACGGGGGTGGCTCAGTCGGTAGCGCGCCAGGCTCGTAATCTGTGGTTCTCAGGTTCGAGTCCCAGCTGGGTCAGCTTTGAGATTTATCTCCGCAAAATTCCCTGCCCTGCCCACGGTCAGTAGGGGACACCGATGGGCTTGGAAAGGCCGCCGTCCGTCGGATGGGACGTTAAGCCGTGGTCCCGTGTGCGGGAGAGCCATACCCTGTGCACGTTAAAGAACACGCTGGATGGCCTTGACGGGAGGCTACCATCTGTCTCCCAACAGCTGTTCCAGTGGGTCCCCTCCCCCAACCTTCTCTGAGCCTTCGGGGTCCATGTGACCTGGCCATTTAGCCCATGGTGTGCAAAAAAGTGCCGCTCAGAGGTAAAACAACTCAACCCATGTAAGAAAATTAATAAGTGCATGCTGGAAAAAAGTAATGTGGAAAATGCCCTAACAGAGTTGAGATATAGAAAATTAGAACTGAAATGCAATAACTTTGTGGAGTGATTTAGAAGTATATGTAAATTTTAAATAGTTTGTTGTTACAGCTGAAATGAGAAATGAAACTGCTATGACCTAGGTGAGTGACAGTTATATTGGGACATGGGTGTTCATTGCTTTAAAATCTTGCTTATTCCACGGAAAAACTACCCTAATTATTAAATTCAGTTTGTCTGGGTATAGTCTAACTATGATCTTTGTCATAAATCATCTGGATTTACCTTTCAACCAATGGAAAGAAGTCTTTTGGTATGATTCAAATTTTGGGGTTGATGAACAACTTTACAGTGAACAGTGTTATTTCATAAGCTTTAGAGGATGTATGCTGGTGAAGTAATGGGCAAGTTGTTGAGTAATGTTTAGAATTTCAAAAATCTAGTTAGTTTAGTGGATTTAACCATTTCGCTACCAGTTTCAAACTTATGGGACATTATGGCCTAATGGTAGTGAAAAGGTTAAAGAAAGATTTTTGACTTTGCTAATAGACTAATTTATTGGTATCATAAGATCTTGTGTAATATGTTAGAAATTAGCCACCAACACAATGGTAATAACAGTTAATTTTTTTCATAGGATTTCGTAAAGCATGCAGTGGCTGGTTCATTACTGCAATTGCACTTTTCCTGTTTAGTGATTGAATAGGTAATGTGAAAAGTTATAGAAGAGGAAAGTTGTGGCCTGAGATGGAAAAGTATTATCCTTAAATAGATTGCCCTGATGACTTACAGGCAAGATGATTCAATTGATAGCACACTAGCTTGTAGCCTGATGTTTCTAGTTTTGAGTCACCACTATGTGTACATTAAGATTTTCTTTTATCTGTGTCTTCCCCCCCCCCCCCACACACACACACTGGTCACGGTGCAAAAGGAGACGCTGATATGTTCAGAAAGGATGCTGTCCTTCATTGGGAGGCTAAGCCATTCCCTTGAGTATTGAAAGGCCATATCCTGACTCATTAAAGAAACAGCAGATGAGCTTAATGGAAGGCTTCTATCTGTCTCCTAAAAGTTGTCAGTTGTCCAATGGAACTCCTTCCCATATCCAGTTTTTGATCTCTTGGGCTCCATGTAATCTGGCCATTAAGCACATTATGTGCAAAAATATGCCACACATAAGTAAAACAACCCAGTCTGATGACTTCACAAATAACACTTAACTGGATGTGAGGCCAGGTCTTCCCTCTCTCATACCCTATTCTAAACTTGTAAATATCTGTAATTCTCATTTAACAACTTCTATATAGGCTCTGTTGATAGTGCTGTACTAGGTATAGCATAGGTACATGGATTATGTGGCTAATAATCCTGCCTCTCAGAAGAAAATAAATCAGCCATTGAGCAGCATCTTTTTTCCACACTTGATGCAGTTTCCAAACACACTTCTAGATTTATCAGTAATTTAATGTCATTCTTTAAATTTATGTAGCCTGTGGTAGGTGGAAAAACATGCATGCTCAAAACCTCTTTTAAAGCAAACACAATAATCATAAAAATACAGAATTATTTTTGGATTATGGAAAATTACCCCTCTTGCACATGAATTACTAAAACATTAATTTTGGTACCTCTTAGATGATAATTGTTTAGAACAAAGCAGACATGTCCAATTTCTTTACTATAAGTATTTTATAATCTTGTTTTATGAGGAAAGAAAGGATAAAAATTCACTTTCTTTAAAAGGGGTTTAGAATTCTTCTATTTTAAAATGTTTTTTTTTATTCTTCAGTGACAAAGATTTTCTTTTGTGAGAAGCCATTAAAAATTAAATGTCATGCAAAAAGTTCTATTCTGAGATGATAAAAAATGATGTGTAACATTTCAGAAAAAAATTATTGTCTGTAGGAAAATCACTGCCCAAGAGTTTCTTGGAAATATTCCAGCCAGACTTGCACATTTGTGGATGAGAGTTTAGCAGTTATGCTGATCAGCAGTATTTTACCCAAGAAGTTCAAGTTCAAATTAGTGGTAGTGGTGTGGAGGATTTGATAGGCTTGAAGTTTGAATTTTGTGGTACTTTAAAAAATATGTTATTCAAGGTTGGTTGTTTTACCTCTGAGCAGCATTTTTTGCACACAATTGTTACTTGTTGTGTCCACCACTTCTGGTCAGTGTGATTTGATTTCCTCTTGTTAATCATATGGGCATCATATGAAGTAACAGGCTCTGCAGTTGCTATTTGACCAGATTATCTAGGGAGAGAAAAGTGCAGGAATCCTACCAAAAGAGGCAAGAAATTCCAGGAGTTGATATAAATTTATGTATAACTGAGAAGCATATAATCAACGTTCTATTGTATTGCTAAAAAAGTTTCGAATTTGTATTTTATTTCAAATTTTTTGTAATTGAGATTTTACATTTTGAAGTTGTTTTTCAGAAGTGAAGGAAAAATAATGTAAATGAATTTTTTGAACACCTAGTTTAGTTCCCATTTTCATTATGAACACTACACCTCATTATGAACTATACCTCAATTTTAACGGTACTCAGTTTACACAGTTTTGGTTTTACATAGTCAAAAACATGTAACCAGTTTTGATATACATGGTGATGACTTTTTATACAGTATGGATTGAGATTTTTATGTATGTAGATTAATATGCATGAAGTAGCAGTGATATAACCTTAAGGTAGATTATTAGACTGTCATCTGAAAGCAAAAATCAACTAAATGGTTTTAATTGATATCGTTTATTTTCAAGAATAGATAATTGTAAATTCCTATATTAATAAAATTGTCATCTGTAACAAAATATATTTATATTCTTTTGGTGAAACTATGTTGCCCTTTTAATTCAGTCTGTCTCGGGACATCTTAATGAAATGAAACCTGTTTGAATCAGAAGCAAGATCTGACTTTTCTATACTGAATTTTTCCTACTAGTAAAAACCATATTTTATTTTTAGGAGGCAGGGGTGGCTCAGTCTGTAGTGCACAAAGCTTGCAATCTGCAGTTCCCAGGTCCGAGCCCCAGCTAGGCCAGTGTTGACATTTATTTTCGCGAAACTCCCAGTCATGTCCTCGTCTAGTAGGAGACTGATTGGCTTGGAAAGGCCACTGTCTGTCAGATGGGATGTTAAGTTGCGACCCTGTGTGTGGGAGAATCATACCCTGAGTACATTAAAGAACATGTTGGATGGTCTTGATATGGGAGGCTACCATCTGTCTCCCAACAACTGTGCAGTGGGTCCCCTCCCCCCTACCTACTCTGAACCCTCGGGGTCCTTGTGACCTGGCCAATTTGCCCATTTTGTGCAGAAAAGTGCTGCTCAGAGGAAAATAATCCAAACCATCTTATTTTTAACAACTTTAACTTTGCAGATTATTATACAAGCTAAATATAGTTGATTTGTAAGTAACTTGTTCCTAAAAGTGTTTTGTTTTGTAAAATTAGTATTTTTATGATATTTTAGGAACAAGTAAAACTGAATAAAAATTAAAACTCAAGTATTTGTGCCGACAATTAGTGTTTAATAAAATGAGTATTTTTAAATTGTTGGCACAAATACTTGATTTCCAATTTATATTCAGTTCATAAATATCCTTCTTTGAAATTCAATAGTATATGCTACATTAATGATTAGTCACCAAAAAAATGTATTAGAAAGTAAGCTTATCTGAATTATTTCGAATTAAGTGCAAAATAATGTTTCATTAATGCTTATTATTACTGCTGAATTGAAATTTGAGCTAAATATGCAAAAATAAAACTTTTGATGTAAATTTTTTTCATAACAAAGATTTTTTTTAGAACCCATCTCTCTTTTTTCCTTAAATTGTTGCTTTCGATTTTCACGGTTTCAATTTACACAGTGATATCCTTGACCTGTATACTGTGTAAATTAAGGGATGGGTGTACATTATTTTTTTTTCCGGGTGTCTGATGTTATTGTTTGCTAATAAACTTCTATCACTTTTTTTTTTACTTTATATTGCATTTCAGTTGTAGATCAATGATGTATTGAATTTAGTATTGCTCTCATGGTATGGGAGTGACTACTGTAAAATTCTCAAAACTGGCTTTAAGCATTTATTACTGCATACAGTGAAAAATTTTTTTTTACCTTCATTTGATATACAATGTTTAGAAGTTTGATTTCTGGAAAAAAAAATGCTGTACTTGGAAATGTGTTATTATTACTTTTAAGTAGAAGCTCATAATAATATCATTGATACTTTTGAAATATTCTGTTGCCTTAGTGCTACATATGTGTAAATTATCTATTTAGGAAAGGATCAGGGATTAGCTATGTTGGTAGCCATAATGTTGGGCACCATAATATGATGTTCCCAGTTTTGAAGTCACAGTTCCTGCATTAAGATTTTCTCTGCTAACTTGCTCTCTACTGTCAGTGAGAAAGGGAATACTGGTGGGCTTCAATAGGCCACCATCTATTGGGTGGCCTATTGAAACCCACCAGTGCCAATCTTGGACACATTAAAAAGAACACGCTGATGATTAACATGAAAAATAACAGCCTTAATGGGAGACTTCTGTTGGTTCAATAGATACTTTTCCTCAACCTCCTTTGACCATTTAGCCCATAGTTTCGAAAAGTGCTGCTTGGAGGTAACGCAGGCTTGAATATGTAACATCATTTGTATTACAGACCCTGCTAATTTTCACTTATTAACGTATATAATATTAGAACTGATTCAAACTGATAATAATAATAATTTTTAGTTTAAGTGTGATTCGAACATAATACAAGGCATGAACATTTCTTTTCATGTGTTGTATTTTTGCTATCGTTTTCCTCACATCTCTCTACATCATATTACACTGACACGCTTCATTCTTGCCACAATGGTCTGTTGGACCATTGTGGCAAGTAGTTACTTGAGAGATAATTTTTATTAATGCCTTAATTGAAAAATTAAGTTTTGGTGTTAGTGGTGTATTATCCCATATCCTCCTTGTAACTGGTGGGTGATAAGAAAGTTATGGGATTGTATAAATTTTATAAATTTTCCATGAAAACTAAGGTTTTTTTTTATTCGTATAAGTTATATTTATTGAAAGTATGAATTTTGTGGGAATGTAGTTTTTATGTTATCGTTTTACTTTTTAAGTATGATTCATTGGAAGTACTTCTTGGTAATAAACATAGAATGCTTGAGACATGCTGAAATTTTTAACTACTTTTATATAATTAAAATGATCATTATCTCTCAGAAATTCTAAGCTACAAACTTATTTTCATTATCTTCAAGCAGATTACATCCTTTTGCTCGCTATATAAACAATTTTTACAGATATCTGCATAAAATGTGATATTTGCATTGTAGAATGAAATGTATGCCACTTATAGACCCATTAGTTACATGGGATGATGACAGTGCTAGTTATTGTAATAAATCTCCAATTTACAACTGCAGTCTTCAAATTTTTAGCTGCAAGTCTTCAAATGAATACTCTTCATTCAAGAAGCAGCTGCAGTTGATAAAGATATCAGTGAAATGAAGTTAAAATCATTCACAGTTGTTACAGATACATTATGTTCTCAGTGTGATTAATGGCAGTTTATTTGATTAAGCTTTATCATCTGTATTGTTTGTTTTAACAGACTCACAAAGAGTTTGTTAGTCATTTGTTTTTTAAATTATTACGAGAACTACAGGGATTATCGATTGAAGTTCTTATCGGAACTGTGGGGGGTCAAGGAAACAGTGTCGAAGTTTGAGGAATTATAGAGGCAGTTGCATGGACAATACAGTCCATCAGCCCCACCACTGCAGCATTGATTGGCTCCTGGCTGACAGAATTTTCGCCAAACTCGCAACGGAGTTCGAAGCCCACTCCAGTCAGTTCGATCAAGCCTCCATTGTGACGCGCGTAAAGGGTTGCACCACCTCGCACGGGAAGGTGATTGCTCCCATTTGGGTTTTCATCGTTTTCCCATGTAAATTGTGGAAGGATTGAGGGAGAGTAGATAGTGCAATCAATGGTCGTGGACATGCGGGTCAGGGAATGGAAGTAGGTACTGATGCCAGAGTTCAATAGGGAGAGCGAAGGATCCAGGAGCCATTGCTCGAGGACCTCACCTTTCTCGTTTTTGTCAGTATCACCCCAAAGAGACTTGAAGTCCTCTATGATGAGGAATGGGGACAGCAGCTGCGATGTGGTCACCAGGGTTTTTGCAGAATATAATTCTAGGTGCTAGCTAGATGGAGCAGACAGTCAAAATCCCAAAAAGAGGCAGATGCCTATGACCTCTAGAGTAATGGTGAGGGGTATAATCTGGAATGGCGAATGGTTTACAAGGATGACACCCCAAGAGCTGGTCCATCTCTCATCCTGGTCTCGGCAAACAGAAAAGTGCTGGATCGGGGGATTAATGACTGCAAATATGGCTCCTGCATGCAGATGGAGTTGTGTGGCCTCAGGAGGACCTTGATGTCATCAAGATTCCTCTGAAATCCACAACAATTCCATTGTAGGAGTGTGGCCATATCAGGTTTTAGGTCAGATGGAGGACAACAAATTTCGATTTGATTTGATCATCGCAGAGGATGATTTATAAAGATGGTGGTCTGTGTCAATGTCTCGGAATTGTCCAAGGAACACAAATCAGAGACTCCGAATAAAGTGTATCCTCTGAATAAAGCATTTTCTTCTTTGGCCCTTCACTGTTGATGTCAGTTCTTTGTGGGGCTCCAGTTTGGAAGGTCGAGCTGTCTGAGAGAGTTCTACTAACATCGACTACTCTGCTAAGTAAAATGACTAGAGGACATTCAACTTAAATGGAAAGCTGCAATTTATAATATTTGGTCAGAGATATTCGTAGGAATATATTCAGGGCCACCACCTGATATTCCAATTCGTCGATTGCAATTGCCATTATAAGTTTCTAAGTACCTTAATAAGGTAGAACATAATAAATAGCCCAGAACATATTTTGATACCATTAATTAGCAAGGAATATCGGAGTAACGACCAGTATTATAAAATTCGCCTTTTGATCACCTTCCGGGAATGAACTAAAACGTCTAGGAAAGATCATTTTCATTAAGCCTCGCAACGGATACTCGGAGCTTCAGAAGAAGCTTTCAAATAAGTATTTATAATTTGCGAAAGTTTGATAATTTATTAGAAACTGGCATTTAAATTGTTTCAAAGTAATCAGATTTTTAAAATTACTTTGCGACTAGAAGCATAATTCACTTAGAATATACCTCGTTGAACGTGGAGACGCATTCCTAGAGCAAAGAGCTTTCAACGAGCTTCATATGAATATGAAGATAAGTTCCTAACAGTGTCATTCTTACATTGAGAAGTTTAATAGGCTAGTGGTCATTCAAAGATAAGTATTTTAAATATTTTACCTTCCTATATGAGCCCTAAAAAGTAGGAAATAAACGTAAAACATCGAAGATGCAATCAATCACTGTATTCGTATTCATTTCAAAGGAAGATAAGGCGCCGGCAATCTTGTATAGATAAATCTGCACCCTATCTTTGAAGTGAAAACGAACTCTATAACTGATTTACCATCGATACGTTTTGGGTTTCTGCTATTTACGGTGCATATAGGAAGATGGGTATTTTTTAAATTTGTTAATTTATAATATTTTTTTCACTAAAAACACTTACCTTCAGAAACTTCCATTTGACATGTGATACATAAACAATCACATTTTTCCTCTGCTTTGTTTGGAGTCGTGTTTGAGTTATCCCATGACATTACAGACATCACAAGCTTTAATATGAGATATAACACGTTACGATCGACCCACCACCGTGAAATTTATGCCATTTTGAGGGTAGGGGTAAATGATGGCATATTTTGAGTGGTAGACGACTGTCATACGAGCTTTCATTTGACATCTAACTAAACTATTCGCTAGATATAGTAAAAGAACGACTCCAATTTTCCTCATTTTTAGGGAGGGAAAAAAGCAAGATTTGGTTGCCCACAACATTCCCTACGTCATAAACTTTCATTTGACCTACACTCGTTCGGCTTCCTCCAAAAGTTACAGTAGAACAATTTTTTTCGGAGGAGGATTTTAATAACCTGTTAAATTCATTATGTCACAAACTACCATTAATTGACGCTTAAATCATTAAGTTTGTCCGTTGCGTTCAAAAGCTACGATGGAAACAACTTTTTTTTGCCAAAACCGTAAACTGAGAAGCCGCCAAACCACAAGTGAAACGCAATAGAAACAGGTATATAAATTAAAAAAATTATCTTTTATGCGCCGTAAGAAGTAGAAAAGAAACCTGAAACATATTGATGGTGCAATTATTGGATTATATTCACTTCAAAAGAATGGCGCAGGCAAACTTGTTGAGTAAGTAAATCGGCGCCCTATCTTCCTTTGAAGTCAATTCGGTGACTTGATTGCACCATGATCTTGTATTGATGGGATGTTATGGGATATGTAGCTGCGTGGCTTTATATCCCACTAGCAAATTTACCCGTCGTTGCTCGGGTCTGAAACTCTAGAATATAGAGTATATGTCGCAAGCTTACATTTGGCGTAAAAATCGGTACAATCAATCTGTGGTTTAATTTTTCTCCCTTTTAGCGAAGGAAAGAAATGGAACAATTTCGAGGCACCGTATGATACTCCCCATGTCGGAAGTTTTTAAACTAAAAAACGGAATTTCCCCGCTCGGATAATCGAACTTTTGAAATCATTTCGTACCCACCAGAGTCCCTCGGAAACAATTTGCCAAGCACGTGTAACTTTATAAAACAAAATATGGTCTGAGATGCACAAAAAATTGTATAGATATTACGAAAAAAAGATGGAAAAACTATTACTTATTAAAATTTTTATTAACATATGAGATATACGTTTATTAGCTTTTGCATATTTTTGAAATTCAGTTGATTTTAATTTCTGATAGGAATTCTTAGTTTTTGAAGCTTTCATTTCAACAAGGAATCTCGAGTTCCACTCGTGCTTAATTAGAATGACTTCAATATCCACGGACGCTAGCGCTGTTCACCCAACAAACATAGAAGTCCTGTATAGTTAGAGTCTAACATCCTTCTTTAAAAGCTGGACCATTTTGTAAAAGGGACCTTGGCCCCTTTATCATCTGGTCCACGAGAAAAAGTTTTTTTGTGTGCGTCAAAAAGTAGGGACCAGTACAGTGAAGTGCTAGCGACCCTACATGTTGGCGATAGGCTTTTGGCCGCAGGCCGCCTAATAATGAAGGAGGTGGTTGAAGTTTGGTGCCAAGGAAGTGTAGTTTTGTGGCAAGGGGGTGGGGAGAAATTTAGAGTAAAATTCTTCTGGGAGTGAAAATTGTAGCGTGTGTGATCACTGTGTGGCCCATTGTTGGCCGGGAGTTTATAAGAAGGGTGCAAGGAAAATATTCAAAATCGACCCGAATCTTTAAGGATGGCCTAAAATGGTCTGCAGATCTTAAAATTTCTGATTTAGAATATGCTGATGATTTAGCTCTTTTGGCAAATGATGTTCATGAAATGAACTTTCATTCGAGCTGTTGATGAGACTGGTAGTATAGTAGGTTTGGTTATAAACAGAGAAAACTAAAGTGATGAAAATTGGTCAGGCAGATGGTTTGCCACCACTAGTAATTATTTTTGAAAAAGGGTACTTTGGGAGTTCTAGTCTATTGTTACAGAGTATAATTATATATATATTTGAAAACATCAATACAATTGCACTAGGTAAATAAGGTGGTGCAATAATGTGGCCAAAATGTTTCTTTTTTGTCCCTGTACTGGATCTTTTTGGCATCTGGATCTTTTGAGTAGGAGGTGTCTGCAGGGAGGAGAGTCATATTTCACATATTGAGATGGAGAGTCTGCAGGAAGTTGGAAGGTTAAAGGATTTTGCCAGTACTTTGTATGAAATAGGCCAGGGCCCTGAAATGTGATTTTGCCTTTGTATGGGTGGGGTTTAGGATGGTCTGTAAGGTGAATGTGGTGACTCCAAGTGTAGCAATTTGTGATACAGGGTGTGTCTTTGTGTGTTGTATATTTGACAGTGTAGTAGGTAGTGGGGGATATCCTCTATCACTTGGCAGTTTGGGCAGAGTGCAATATGTATTTTTCTAATCATAAATAAGTCTTAGTTGATGTTCGCTCTGCCAGTTTGGAGTCTGTGTATTGCTGTTTGGACCCTTCTGGATAGGTTAGTTAAGATGTAGTGTGTTTGGAGAGGGTGCTATTGTGGCTCTGAATGTGTTTTTATCTGTAGTGTGCTGTACCCAATTCTGGGTCCATGTCTGATAAAAAAAATTTGTGTATTCTCTTAAATGATGTTTGCATGTAGTGACAGTGTGGTAATTTGGGGTTGTGAGTGTGAGGCCTTGTTTAGCAAGTGAGTCAACAGTCTCATTATGGGTGATGTTGCAATGGGAGGGAATCCAGTAAAATGTTAGGGTGTTTCCCTTGTCTATAATGTTGTGTGCTATGTTTTGTATGTGGAAAAGGGAATGGTTCTGTGATGGATCTTCTGTTAGTGTGTTAATGAGTTGTAATGCAGGCCTTGAGTCCGTAATTATGTTAATGTGTTGTTTGTTGAGGTGGGTGGCCCAGCCTAATGCCATATGTATTGCTGCTAGCTCTGAAGAGGTGCTATTTTCAGCATGATTTAATTTTATAAGAAAATATGGTGGAAGGGGTGTAAAAAGCAGCAGAGCCAGAGGTGGTGGAATATGAGATCCATCAGTTTAAATTGTATGGTCAGTGTCTGATAGTTGTGTGATTAAGTGGTCTGCAGCAATTTTTAGTTCAATGGGGAGGTGAGTTTTTTTTTTTTTTTTTGGTGATGTGTGGTAGAGTGAGGTGAAAGTTTGGGTTTTTTAAGTAACCAATAGGGAAGTGTTTGTGTGGGTTTATAGGGTTTAATTTGTTGCCAAGTGGGGTAAAGTGTGTGTTTTTTTTTATTATTTGTACTGTGGTAGTAAAGTTAGTGGTGGATTCAATTCTAAGTATGGCTGGGTGAGTGGGATTGTAGTGTTTAAGTTTGATGTAGTGTTTGCATGTGAGGAGGTGTCTTTTGATTGTTAGAGGTGGCATGTTAGCTTCTGCCCAAGTGGCGAGATTTGGGCAGCCAGCTTTAACACCCAGGGCAAGTCTGATGGCTCGTGTTTGCAGAGTTTCAATTTTATTAATTTGTGTGTTTGAAGCAGTGTTGAGTGCTGGGAGGCCATACTCTAGTCTAGAGTTGATAAATGCTTTGATGAAAGTAAGCATTAGTTTATCGCTGGCCCCCCATGATACCCTTGTGATGGAATTTAATATGTTGTATGCTCCAATGCATGTGGATTTAATGTTATTAATGTGTTGTTTCCAGGTAAGCTTACGGTTTATAGTTAGCCCTAAATATCTGTAATGGGTGACAGTGGGAATGGTGCAATTGTCAATTGTAATATTTGGTGAATTGGTAGGTAACTGTTTACGTGTAATGGGTAAGACCGCAGATTTAGGTGCTGAGATGGCAAGTCCCCATTTTGTAGTAAAGTCAAGAACCTGGTTGACTGCATTTTGTAATGTGGTTTGTATGCTGTTGATGTTAGTTCCAAAGGTCCAGAGCACTATATCATCTGCAAAGATGGAGCATGTGATTTTATTGTTGAAAATGGTTGGGAGGTCATGTAGTAAGATGTTGAATAATGTGGGGGAAACCACACTGCCCTGTGGTAATCATCTGTTGAGTTTATGTGGGTTAGATAGGTTAGTCCCCAGCTTGACTTTAATTTTTCTGTGTGTGAGGAAATTTTTAAAAAATTCAAAAATGTTTCCTGTGATGCCTAGTTGATGTAATTTGTAGAGTATGCTGGTGTGTGAGGCAGTATCAAAAGCAGAGGTGAGGTCTAGAAAGACACAACAAAGAATTCCTTTTTTTATTTAAGGCAAGTTCAGCAGATGTGATAATGTCAAAGAAATTATCTGTGGTTGACCTGTGCTCTCTAAAGCCAGTTTGGCAAGTGGGGAGTGTATTTGTTTGTTGGAGGAAGAATTTTAGTCTGGAGAGCACCATTCTTTCTAGAACTTTGAGTATACATGATGTTAATGCAATTGGTCGATAAGAAGAAATTTCTGATGCTGGTTTTTGTGGTTTCAAAATTGGGATAATGTGTATATCTTCCCATTCAGTGGGGTAGGTGTGAGAGTTCCAGCATTCATTGTATATGTTAAGCAATGTGCTTAGTGTTTTTGTGCCAAAGTTTTTTATAGTGTTATAGGTGATGTTGTCAGGGCCAGGTGTGCTTTTTTTATTGGCCTGGTGTATGGCTGTGATAAGTTCGTTAGGTGTGAAGGGTGTGTTGAGTGCGGATAGTTTGCATGGTATCGTTTGTTTAATTGTGTCATTCATGTGGGTGCAATGCAGCTGGTAGGTAGGTGTGTTGGCATGGGCGGGGGTAGTGGTTAGCTGAATTGCAATATTGTTAGCCCCTTGTTTAGCGGAAAGTGAATATTTCCATAAATATGAGTGCCTGAGTGTTCTTATTGTTGACCAAATTAGGGGAGAGTCTGTTCTGGGGCTGATGTTGTTACAGAAGTATCTCCACTCCTTTCTTTTGACGTTTAATCTTGTTCTTCTTAGCTTAGCATTGGCTTTGTTGAATGTGTTGATGGCAGGTACAGTGGGGTGTCTCCTGGCTGTGTCCTCTGTTTTTCTCCTTATTTGCAGTTGGGTGATGATTTCGGGGTGATGTTTGGTGTATCCAGTCATGTGTTTGGTTGTAAATGTGTTTGCTTGTAAGCTTTGTTTAATACATGTATAAAGGGAGGTGATATTGTGTGGTGTTTGAGTATTAATGGAGGTTTCACAAGTGGTGGAGAATTTGTGCCCGTTTATGTGTTTTGTATGCTGAGGGTTTGATTCCTTGTAGTGTGATGAATATGGGGTAATGGTCACTATTCCATGATGAGTGATGTACCTGCCATGTGATGATGGAGGATATGTCAGGAGTGGAGAGTGTGAGGTCAAGAACAGACTCATAGGGGATTCTGGTGAAAGTGGGTGAACCATCATTATGTATAGCCAAGTTGAAATGTTATGTGAAAGTTTCAATGATTGTGCCCCTGAGGTTGGTATGTTTGCTACCCCAGAGGATGTTGTGGGCATTAAAGTCTCCCAGAACAATATTAGGTCCTGGGGAGAGGGTGTATAGTTAGAGGCTGTCCATCTCGGTGATTCACTGCCATTGGTTGGTTGAGTCACGTGGTTTATGGGCGCCATGTTTTGTAGTACAGTGAGACGAAAGCCTATGAGTTAGCGTGTGTACATAGTTAAAACTTCTCAGTTATTATAGTTTTATACATTACCACTATTTTTGTCTATAAAAGCTGTCATATTTTATGAGTGCTTCACTGCGCTGCATTTGGGTGTAAAAATTTTGCTGAAAGAAATGAAATTTTTTTCCGAGAAACTCCATCAGAAGACGGCAATCGACTACAAAAGTGAAATGAGCTAACTGAAAATCAACAAATAATTTCTTTTAAGGTTCGTTTGGAAAACGAGCTAATGTTTTCACTTTGTCATCTGCCTATGCCAATATTTGTTCGTCTGTCTGTCCGTCTCTGTTAACTGTTGTCTGTTCACCTGACTGTCCGTCTATAGACAATTTCTTTAGTTCCAGAGCTAAATGAAAAAGTCTTTTTGGGTTGGATAGATGTCGAACAAATTTGAGATTCGCAATTTTGAAAAATTTCAAGAGCTTGAATAACGCCCTCTAGCGATGGGAAAAGATGGAAAATGCTAAAATTTCAACGAATATTACAAACAATTTTACACTGGAAATTTGAAATTTTGGTAGTAAGGTGTTATGGTTAGGAGGTTTGCAATGGCAACAAGACTTTTCTCTCTTAGCCAAAGGGGGTGCGAAAATGAAACTTTTTTTAAGAGAGAAACGAAACATATAAGCCCTAACAAAATATTAATGATTTAAACAATATTTGATAATCTCAGCGTTAACTGTAGACGTTTAAACATCTATAAATCAAATGTTTTTTGTGAAAAAAGCCGGCATTAGTTCAATAGGTTAAAATACTCTGACATGTTTCTAGAGAGATGCGGGTTCGAATCTCGTATGTCTGAAATTTTTTTTCACAGAAATATATTTACATTTTTCGAATCCCCATCAGTGGAATTTCCAGTGTTATACAGTGCTAAAGGCGGTAATAAAAACTCGAAAGGCGACCTCTAGCGGCGGATAATAGCTGGAAAATACCAAATCATCAAATAAATATAAACCATCAATTTTTGCTAGAAACTCAAATTTTTGGTCATAGAGTGTAATGGTCAAGTGGTTTACCCTAATAGTAACGATTTGTCTCGTTGATAAAATGCAACTTTTCTGCTTTAAGAGATAAATGAAAAACTTTTTTTCACATTACAGATACTAATAAAATATTAATAGTTTATTTTCTCAATTATACAGTAGTTCGAATTTCCACTGTCAGAGGGTACTCAAAGTGTAAAATAACTAGAAGAATGCATATCGCCTCTGGCACATATGGGAATCTCATTTTCAAAGATAATGATGTTCTCCCTTTGCTAACTTTTTCACTCCTTAAAAGATTTAATTATGGATGTTCATGTTGTTTTTCTGCTGAGGTCCTGCCATCTCGTGGACCTTCTACTATGGCGTATAAATTGACAAGCTCCTGTCCAATCTCTGTACAAGCAGCTGAGGGGTTTTTATTTACTTTTTAATTATGATGGGAGAAATGCACGTAGCAGTATTTTATAATAATTATAAAACATAAAAAGTATTTGTCTTAGTTTTTAAATTTAAAAAGTTATTTTTCTCTCGCTCCTCTGAAAATAGTGGGCAGATCATTGCTGTCAGTGGAATTTCTACCATAACAGAACTCTACAAGCCGAAATTTCTACCATAAACAGATCGCTTGAAACATTCGTTAAAAGTTTTGCGGTTTCGATATTTAGTTATCTTTAACGATATAAATTAAAACTACCTTTGAAAATTCGAATTACATTTCTTTAGTAACCAACTAAAAAAGAGATTTCTAATTATCTCTTAAAACCGTTCCGTTTCTTACCTACCTTGGGTTTAGGGGCAACTCTTGTTGTCAACTGAATTTTCAAGACTGTCGCATTCCACCACCAAAATTTCAAATTTATAGCATAATTACATCGTTTCCAATATTCGTTTTAAATTTTTGGATTTTTCTATTTTTTCCACCGTTAGAGGGCGCAATTTTAGGTTTTGAAAAATTCGCAAAATGCATATTGTAATATTTCATCAATAATTGTGCAACCCCAAAAGTTCAAACTTCTAATATAACTACATCAATATAACTGCATCGTTTGAAATTTTGGATATTTCAAAATTTTCCATCGTTAGAAGGCGCGGTTATAACTTTTGGGAGATTCGAAAAATGCAAATCGTAATATATCATTAATACCTATCTAGCACAAAAAGAATTTTTTTATTTACCTGTGTAGCCGTCCCATGACCGAGTGGTTAGCGCGCTTGGCTACTGATCTGCTGAGATCAGTACGCCATCCTCTCAGACCTTCTACTCTGGCATGTAAACTGACAGTCTTCTGTCAGACCTCTGTGGCAAGCAGCTCCTTGAGGGGGTATTTATTTTTTTTTATTTATAAAAAAGTTCGATATCTATAGAAAGACAAACAAAAAAGCGAAATTATCTTTTTCTTTAAAAAAAAGTCCTAAAATTTACTTTTTCTTTTTTAGCCGTTTTCTAAAGTGCTCCCAATCATGAACACTGAAATCTGTATCAAATATTGCCCTACTCTTTTCCGGAATCCATAAGTACCATGCAATACCATTCAGCTATGCAGGCTAAACAATCCGAGCAACGACAAAACATGGCGTCCAATTTTGAGATGGCCAACCTCTACCTATATAGGGCCTCTAAACAAACAGAACTATGAGTTTATCACGCGAAATCAGAAATTAATTTGATGTTGGTGGCAACAATTATTTTGGATAACTTTTCACCGTTAATGCTAAGTTTGGAAGATTTTGAGAAATTAAAACCCACCCACCCCAATTTTGGTTGACCCCAGCGGGTTCGCAAATAGCCTATATTTTTCCCCCTTGGTGTAGGAGACGTTCATGAAAAGTTTGGTGCCTCTAGCTCTTCTGAGAACCGAGTGCATAAGCGGACAAATAAACAAGCATTCTTCTTTATTAGATTCAGTAGAAAGTTTTATTATGTAAAAAATGGCTCAGGAAGGATTAATGTTTGCAGGATAGTGGTGAAAGGCGGAAGATTTTAAACAGTTGATAATTTTTAATAGAATCTATGAGAGAGTCTGATATAATTTTCTGGAAGGTTGAATAAGTCCCAACTTATGTATGGAGCATGAATTTTCAATTCGTGGAATCTGAAGGAAGTTGACACTGTCCCAGGCATGGGCAGTGGAGAAGGAAGTGATCGGTAGTTTCATGTTGTCCATAATTGGGACAATCTCTGTTGTTGGCTAGATGACATCTGTGGAGGAATGCTTTCAGTGGTGCAACATCAAGACATAAGGGAGGGCGGGTGATTGTTTCCATATTTCTTGGGGTGTAAATATTGGTTGTTTTTATAGGGAATTGAGTCAGATGCGGGAACATATTTGACGGAGCAGAGGATTTCTATCGTGAGATAAAATTCCTTGCTGTGTAAATTGAAGGTATCCTCTAAATACAAAGATGATTCTGGATGTAAATTTGTAAGAGTTTTATTTCCGGGGAATCGGCTGACTCGATCTCTAGGTTCCGATGACCAGGACCCAAAGTAATGGACGACGCACTGACTGTTAAAGAAAATTGTAGAAGTCAAAATGCTGTGAGCACGGATTTCGAGTCAGATAATAGGAGAAAATGATTATATTCTAGAATAATAGAGGTGATGGCTCTGGTCAGTGCTGTAACTTCAGCTGAATATATTGTGCCTGTTGGCAATTTTCACCAAACAAGATTCTGCATCTAGGAGAGGCAATTTCTGTTTGGTTTTTAGATATCGAAGCATCCTCCCCAATCCAGATGGTCTATGGCCATTTTTATTTTAATTCAGGGTAGAAGTCTGATCTGATCATGGTAGTAGGTTGTGAAGATAGTTGCTGAAAACAGAGAGAGTGGATAGTTTGTTATATAGTGACAAATCCATGGAGGAATAACGGACAGATGTCTTATTGGAAGACACACATGATTGATGTGTAATGATTCCAATCGAGCTTTCTGGTTCTAGCGATGAAATTTTAAGAAATGTAACTGACAGTAAATTGTTCTTAGAGGCGATGGCACGGTGATGTCATTTCTTTGATAGGCACTTGTCAGACGTGAGGCGAACCAGTGAAGAGATGGGAAGTGCTCCTGTCTCAGCATATAGAAGTAGCAAAGGTGTGACTTTGGCAAGCTTATTTGCTGATCTTAGAGCTGCCTGATATGTAGGGCAAATTATAGATCAGTAAGAAATAACTGATATAAGAAGTGGAGCACTGTATGTTATCACTGATCTATGGTTGATGTTATTAATAGCATTAAGGTATGTTGATGAAAACCGTTTGTTGAATAGGCTAGGCTTTGTGGTATTGAAGTAGCTGAAGGCATTTATTTTTTGTGTTAATAAAATGCTGCTTGAAAGTTCCTATTACTTGGAAGGAATATCTTCAGAGTAAACACCCATAGAATAATATCTGAGCCAACCTTGAGGTTATCTGGGTTAATGTGACGATATTTGGTGCTGAGAAGATTAGGCTCCAATCTATTGTCCATTGTAGGATGTTATTCAATGTCTGCTGGCAAGTTAAGCAGATGGTTAAGATTCGAGCTAGAATCGAAGATAGTATTATCATCGGGATAAACTGGTATTTTGCAGGGTAATTGGAGATGTGTTGCATCTTGAATATAAACATTGAATAAAAGAGGTGCTAATACACTACCCTGAAGAAACGAACTTTTAGCTTGCAACGGGAAGAAAATGTATTTCTCCAGCGAACTATGATGTTCCTAGAGGTAAGACATTTTGTAAGACATATTGCTAATTTGCCGTGAAACCCAGAGCCCTTCAGCTTATGCAGCACAGCCTCCGCGTTAACGGAATCGTAGGCAGGAGATTAAATTTTATTTAATTGATTATTGGGTTGTTTAATTGTTAGCCTAGTCATAAGATGAATAGGTGAATTGCATGAAGTACGCCTTTATGAGGAATAAATGAATTGTCTCGTGGAACACCGCGATTAAATGGCGATGCTCTAAGTGATGCGGTACCAAATTATTCTTTCTATTATTTTGGCAAACTGTGATAATAGAGCAATCGGAGGTATCGGAATAATTATGCCGTTCTCCAGGTCTGAGGGGACAGGGGTGACTGCGATAGCGCGTCAGGCTCATAATCTACAGTTCCCAGGTTCTAGTCGCAGCTGGGGCAACATTGAGATTTATCTCTGAAAAACTCCCCACTCTGTCCTCGTTCAGTAGGGGCCACTGTCCGTCATATGGGATGTTAAGCCGTGGCCCCGTATGCGAGAGAGCTATACCCCGTGCATGTTAAAAGAAAACACTGGATGACCTTGATGGGAGGTTACTCCTGTCTCCCAACAGCTGTTTCAGTGGGTACCCTCCTTCAACCTTCTCTGAATCTTTGGGGTCTACCAGCGATATTTTCTCAGGGTCTTTGTGAAGTGGCCATTTAGCCCATTGCGCACAAAAAAGTACCGCGCAGAGGTAAAACAAACCAAACCCCAAGCTGCATCCTTGGGAATACGTAAAATCATTCCCTGTCTTTAGTAGGCTCCATAGCAAAACCGTAGATTTCACAGACCGAACTTTACGCGCCGCCAACGAAGGGAGAAATGATACGAACTTTGTTTTTAACTTGTAATAACAAGTTTAGACAAGCTTTCAAACAAGACGTAGTTCATTTACTTCTGAGGAACGAGTGCAAATCTATAGACACATTGTGATAAGGTAGTCGGTTAAAAATTTTCAAGGATAGCCTTAGCTGTTCCTATTTGTTAAAATGATCAGATTGTTGTAGATAGTTCCGTGAACGAAGTTCTAGCTCCTCCAATGCTGCTGTGACTTAACTGAGATGCCAGTTTATTAGGTACATCTACCTAGTAGCATGTTGCACCTCCTTTGGAGGGCGGAGGTGGCTCGTAATCTGCAGTTCGCAGGTTCGAGTCCCAGCTGGGTCAGTATTGAGATTTATCTCCTCAAAACTCACTGCCCTGCCACGGTCAGTAGGGGGGACAATGGGCTTAGAAAGGCCGCAGTCTGTCGGATGGGACGTTAAGCCATGGCCCCATGTGCGGGAGAGCCATACCCTGTGCACGTTAAAAAACACACTGGAGGGCCTTGACGGGAAGCTAACATCTGTCTCCCAACAGCTGTTCCAGTGGGTCCCCTCCCCTAACCTTCTCTGAGCCTTCGGGGTTCTTGCAACCTGGCCATTTAGCCCATGATGTGCAAAAAAGTGCCGCTCAGAGGTAAAACAATCCAACCGAACCCATCTCCTTTGGCCTTCAGAACAGGTAATTAGTCGGGGCGTGGAGCTTACAAGATGCTAGATGCATTGTGCAGGAATGTTGTACCTTGCAGAAAGGATTGTGTCACGTGGTTACTGCAAGTTGGACAACAGCACAGTATCGCTGTGAACAGCCCTTAGCACCTCATCCCAAAGATGCTCGGATTTAAAACTGAGGACAGCGCAGGGCAATGAAAACTTGTTGGCATGTTCCTGGAATCATTCTGCTCATAAGGCATGGATCCATGCCTTGTGAGAGCTTTATGCTGCCACCGGCCTGCACTGTTGACACCAGACAAGATGGCCTCATGTTGCTTGCACTAAATTCTTATCCTTCCATCAACATGATGCAAAAGGAACATTGATTCGTCCTACCAGGCTACCTTTTTCCAGTCATCAATGATCCAATGTCAGTGTTCCTGTGCAGGGCGTAGCTATGGGGGGATGGGGGAGAGGCACCCCCCAAAGTAACTCGGAGTTGGCAAAATTCGAAACGACTTCGTAAAATCTAGATGAGTTGTGAAAATTTGTAAACTATTTTTTGCAAAATTAAGGGGAGTTAGCAAAATCTAGACCACCTGGCAAAATCTAAGGTAGTTGTCAAAATCGAGGCAACTTGGCAAATCTAGGGCAGGTGGGAAAATGGAGACGGCAAAATCTAGAGCAGTTGGCAAAATTCGAAGCCACTTAGTAAAATACAGGTGAGTTGGCAAAATCGGGACAACTTGGCAAAATCTTGGGGAGTTGACAAAATTTGGAGCGACTTGGCAAAATCGTGGGGAGTTGCAAAATTCAGGTGAGATGTAAAAATTGGGATTTTTTTCTGTAAAATTAGGGCGAGTTGGCAAAACTTAGGGAGTTGGCCAAATCTAGGGGCAGCTAGTAAAATTCGGAGTGACTTGGCAAAATCATGGGGAGTTGGCAAAATTCTGGTGAGATGTAAAAATTGGTTTTTTTTTCTGTAAAATTATGGCGAGTTGGGTAAAATTGAAGAAACTTGGCAAAATCTAGAGGCAATTGGCAAAATTCGGAGTGACTTGGCAAAATCTTGGGGAGTTGGCTAAATTCGAATACCCTTGGTAAAATACAGTTGTGAAAATTGGGATTAGTTTTGTGAAATTAATGAGAGTTGGCGAAATCGAGACAACTTGTCCAATTCTTGGGTAGTTTGAAAAATTTGAAGTGGCTTGAATTTAGGAAAAATGTAAAGGTTGGGATTGGTTTTGTGAAATTAAGGACACTTGGCCAAATCAAAGTGAGTTAGGAAAATTCACACTGACCTGCTAAAAATTCAGGCCAGATGAAAATATTGGCATTAATTCTCTGAAATTATGGATAGTTGGCAAAAGTGGAAGTTGCATGGTAAAATGCAGAAGAGTTGTGAAAATTGCCTACCCCCCCCCTCAAGGAGCGAAAATTTAGGTACGAACCTGACAAAGACATTAAATACTTATACTTAGTTGGCAAAAATTTGATTATCGAGTTGGAAAATTTTCGAATTCCCCCCCCCCCCAACCATAGTCCTTCACTACGCTCGTGCTCCTGCGCCCACTGGAGACCGCCTTCATGTTTCCCCTTCGCTGCCAACATCGGCACTCGACATGGTCGGCGGCTGTTGTAGCTCATTTGTAACAAAGCCCGATATGTGGGCTTTCAGAAATGACTGTTGTGATTTGCCTGGTTGTGGACCATCTGTGTCACTTGCATGATTCTCGCCAGTCTCCTTTGACTCTTCGGATCCACAAGCTGTTTTCATCCACATGATGGGACGGGGGTGGCTCAGTCGGTAGCGCGCCAGGCTCGTAATCTGTAGTTCCCAGGTTCGAGTCCCAGCTGAGTCAGCGTTGAGATTTATCTCCGCAAAATTCCCCGCCCTGCCCACGGTCAGTAGGGGACACCAATGGGCTTGGAAAGGCCGCCGTCCGTCGGATGGGACGTTAAGCCGTGGCCCCGTGTGCGGGAGAGCCATACCCTGTGCACGTTAAAGAACACGCCGGATGTCCTTGACGGGAGACTACCATCTGTTTCCTAACAGCTGTTCCAGTGGGTCCCCTCCCCCAACCTTCTCTGAGCCTTTGGGGTCCTTGTGACCTGGCCATTTAGCCCATGGTGTGCAAAAAAGTGCCGCTCAGAGGTAAAACAACCCAACCCATCCACATGATCGCTGGTAGTTTTTCGCATCATTCTTGGTAAACGCTTGAAATGGTTGTGCGTGAAAAGCCCAGAGGATGGTCGTTTGGCATATGCTAGAAACGGCACACCTAGCATCAGCTATCATGTCATGTTCAAAGTTGCTCATTTTGATGCTAATTCAACTCTAACTGATGCTCGAAGAGCTGGTCTTGTCTGATATATACTGCGGGCACGTGACGTATTACGTGTTGGAATGAACCATTTATATGACGAGGAGTGGCATACCTAATAAACTGTAATGGTTCGCTGGAAGATACTGAGAAAAGTATCTAAGGATCTCTTTGAAAACTCGAGTAACGTAGAATTTTAATAACTGAGGCGTAGGTAGGATCTGTAGTAAGAAGTTTAGCACGTGCTTCCTGATAAGGAATTTTATACGTACGCTTATATTTTAAATATCATTCTAATCCAGAGGGATTACGGCTTGTCATTTGCCACATGATCTCCTGAGTAAAAGCAACAGGTAGGAGAAGTAGATATACACACGGATGCTGCTATCTCATCGACTACAACGTTGTTTTTGCTGCAATAGCTTTTCGCGGTATAGCCGAAGCATTGGCAATGAGTGCAACTTCGAAGTTTATCAAAAGAGACTGTCGTTTACCGAAGTTGCCACCATAGGCGAAACTTCTTTTGCACAAGGAAGACCTAGAATAGTCATAAAAACAATGGACGTAAGAATTGTGGTATGCCTTCATATCGAGAAAACTGACGCAGCTTCAAACTAATAAGTCTGATTGAAGTTCATTACGTAAATCCTCCATTGTGGCATCCGTGTCTGTGTCACGTAGCAGGAGACGAGTTTTTAATACATCAATAAGTAGAGTAGTAGTTACTTCTGTCGAAATTAAATTTGCACTACGAAGAAGGTCACGCGCAAGAAGCTGTAGTAGTACGTATGATAAAGTTGTTATTACTTGAGAGGGGAAGAGAGGTCTAGAACTTTCAGAAATTTTGATAATGCACTCTTTGAAGTTTAAGGATGGAATGAGATGACTTTTCCCTTTCAGCAAAACGGTGAAATTTCTAATTCTTAAACCTGAAAGAAGAAGGACAATTTCTTCATCTTGGAGGAAAGTTGATCCTCCTGCAAAAGGGGCATTTGTAGAGGGAGGTAGTCTTCATAATTTTTGAATCAGAGCCGTATCCAGGTTTCATGGCGCCTATGGCAAAAAAACGCTAAAACCGCCTTTTTAAAAGTTAATATATTATTTTATAAAAGTTAATTATTTTATAAAAGTTATTATTTTATAAAAGTTAATATATTTATTTGGTCTGTAAATGGTAGCTAGGTAGTCACTGGAAGGAGAGCTATGCACCAATCCCCTGTGATGATGCATAGAACCGTCCAGGCCTAGCACCTAATGTCCGACCCCGCCTTCTCGTGGTGCAGACCGTTAGTACCTTTCAAAAGAGATACTCTCTTGTGGAAGTGAACGGAAGGGGAAGGCTGCTAGATTAGTGTGGCCTACTGATCTGGACAACTATGGCTACTTTTCTTTTTTTTCTACCCTGCTGAGGAGTGGTCAACCACACAGGGTCCTGGTGCTGACCATATAAACCTACTGGACTGGACAGATATATGGCTCTGAGCTTGATTATGGATCCTGATTTTGCTGCACTGGTGGGCTTCTGTGGAGGGAAAATCTTCCGCTGTGTTTTCTGTTTTTTTGTGGGTTGACAGCCCCAAATGAATAGATTCACAGGATATGTTTATCAGCTGGTGGATAATCCTGAGCAGAAGTCATCGCAGGCACCTGAACTCTTTGCTTCTATTGGCATCGTCAAATTCTACGTTGGAGGAAATCTTCCAGTGTAGATGGCTTCAGCCTTTAGTAGTGGGGGAACGGGTCTTTGCCCCATGTCTACGATTAGGGGGCTGTTTGATATTGTCGGCATTCCCTCTCTCAATAAACATAGTTTCTTTAAACATCCCACTAACCATTTTCTCGCCATAGGTAGTTGGAATGTGAGGACTCTGCACAGAGCTTTTTCTCTTGATGTCCTCACACAAGAATTCCAAAATTATAATTTAGGTATTCTCGGCTTGCAAGAGACCATATGGACATATAAAGGTCAGATTCTTAAAAATAATCGTAAATTTCTCTTTTCAGGGAGGGACGACAATAAACATCACCAAGGCGTGGGTCTGCTTCTCAGCAGACACGCTAGTGATGCTCTTCTAGGATATGAGTGCATTAATGAAAGGTTTCTTACAGCAAAATTTCAGACAAGCGTTAAAGACTTGAATGTTATCTGCTGTTATGCCCCCACTGAGGATGAGAAGGATAGGTTTTATGAACAATTTCAGGATATTTTGAATTCTGTCAAGAAAGGAGATATTACCCTTGTTCTTGGCGACTTCAATGCCAAAGTTGGTACTGACTCTGACCTTTGGGCAGGAGTAATATGCCCTTTTGGTATTGGTAGCTGCAATGGCAATGGGCAACGTCTCCTACAGGTAAGTAAACTCAATGGTTTCAGAATAACTAATACATATTACAAACACCGCGACATACATAAGTACACATGGGTTTCACCTGATGGGCTGCATAAAAATATGATTGATTATATATTAATTAACAGCAAATGGGCTAGTTCTGTTAGGAATACCAGGTCATATAGGGGGAGCTGAAATTGGATCTCACCATTACCTTGTTAAAAGTGTCTTGCAACTTAAACTTAAAAAGTGTTGTGCTAGGGTTAAAAATTTTACCTTTAATACTGAAACTCTGAAAGACCCAGTTATGGCTAAAGTTTACCATGATAGGTTACTTAGTCATTATGACAGTCATGGTTTGCTTACTACTGAAGTTGAGGAAGAATGGGACCATTTTAAACAGGCGATTTTGGAAACTAACAGTACTCTTTTATGAAAAAAGGAGCAGAGGAGACTGAATTATTTGAGTGATAAGGTACTTGAGCTTATTTCAGAAAGAAAGAACTGTAGGAATGTCCTTAATCAATACCCTACTAGTCCTAATAGAAAGCATTACAGAGAGCTTAATAAACGTGTAAAAGATCAGTTAGCTGCTGATAAGTATCTTTGGCTTGATGGCTTGGTTGACAAAGCCGAGGAAGCAGTTAGACAGCACAACAGCAGAGAGCTGTACCAGATAGTTAATGTTTTGTGTGGTAAAAAACGGACAGGCATACAAGGATTGAAGGATAAACAAGGTAAGGTTATAGAAGGGGAGGATTCTGTCATGGCTAGGTGGGCTGAGCATTTCAGTGATGTTCTAAACAATGTGGTTAGTTCTACTCCCATTGTTTGCAATGATGATAGATGCATTGGTGGCTTTAATGTTGGCCCTATAACACAATCTGAAGTTATTTTGGCTGTTTCTAAACTTAAACTTCATAAATCCCCAGGGGTAGATGAAATTACTACGGAATTGCTTAGAGCTGGGAATGTGTCGTTTACCACTTGGATGACTGAAATTTTGAATATCTTTTATGATAAAGCCATGGTACCTTAGGATTTTGCCAGAGCTATGATTATCCCATTTTCAAAAAAGGTGATCGCAGTTCTTTTGATAACTATAGGGGTATCGGCCTACTCTCTGTTCCAGGTAAAGTTCTTTCCATGATTGTGCTGAATAGAATTAAGAATCTGGTTGACAGTCAATTGCGTGATGAGCAATGTGAATTCAGAAGTGGTAGGGGATGTGTGGATCAGATATTTTCACTTAGGCAGATTTTTGAGAAATGTTTAGAGTTTCAGAAACCTTGGTTCGTAGCTTTGTTGATTTCAAAAAGGCTGTCGACTCTGTTGATCGTCATAATATGTGGTTGATTGTGAGATCATATGGTATACCAGACAAGTTAGTTAACATAATGAAAGCTCTCTATAATAACACTGAGTCATGTGTGAGAGTTGGTAAGTCTTGTAGCAATTGGTTTAGCATTACTTCAGGTGTTCGACAAAGGTGCATTTTGTCTCCTTTTCTCTTTAGTTTGGTTGTTGATTATGTTATGCGAAATTCATTCAAGGGAAAGATTTTGGCCTTAAATGGACTGGAGATACGAAAATATCTGATTTAGATTATGCTGATGATTTAGCCCTTTTGGCAAATGATTTTTATGAGATGAACTCTTTCATTCGAGCTGTTGATGAGACTGGTAGTAGAGTAGGTTTGGTTATAAACAGAGAGAAAACTAAAGTGATGAAAATTGGTCAGGAAGGCTGTGATTCAATTAATCTGAATGGCTGCAGTCTTGAGCAGGTGTCACAGTTTCATTATCTTGGGAGCTATGTAACAGATAATAGTGATGTGCGGCATGAGATTAAAAGACGAATAGGTATTGCTGCCGGGACGTTTAAGAATCTATGGAGAGTGTGGAGAAATAGGCGTATACACCTCAAGACTAAAATTAGACTGTATAATAGTTTGGTTCTTTCTAGGGTTAGTTATGGTAGTGAAACTTGGACACTTTGTAAACAAGATAACAGGAAACTAGATGCTTTTGATTCCAGATGCTTACGCAGTATCTTGGGCATTAGGTGGTTTAACTTTGTAACTAATGATGAGGTTAGGCAAAAGAGTCTGCAACCTCCTTTAAGCAGCATATTGTGCAGAGAGAGTACTCCGTTGGTTTGGCCATGTTGCCCGTATGGATAATTATAGATTGGCGAATAGGGTTATGAACAGTGTGCCTAAAGGCCTCAGAAGGAGGGGGAGACCTAGGATGCGGTGGGCAGACAATGTCAAACAGGACATTGTTAGAATTGGTGTGCAGTGGCCAGATGCAGCAGATGTAGCTCAGGACAGACTTGCTTGGAGAACTAAATTGCACGGTCTGGTTGGACCTCCGTAGCCCATGGCTGCTTGATGATGATGATATTTATTTTTAAAAGTTAAAATGCATGTTTGTATAGGAGAAAATCTGAAAAGTAATGGCATGATATTAAAAACCAAAATTACATATAGATTTAATGTAATTATTCTTTTATCTATGAAACGAATCATTGCAGTAAAAAGAATATATTAGGATGCGAGTTGTTCATTTCTTCAAGTTAATTTTTCTTGCTTTTATATTGGCAGATTCGTTAATGACATCATCAAAATTTGTTTGTTGAAATAAAACACTTTCAAGAACAAAAGTGATGCGAGAAAAAGACTTCATTTCTTAGC
Organism: Ryuthela nishihirai; assembly: GCA_038380435.1. Lineage (NCBI taxonomy): Eukaryota > Metazoa > Arthropoda > Arachnida > Araneae > Heptathelidae > Ryuthela > Ryuthela nishihirai. Next base: position 14,037,483 of record JAWZYU010000003.1, read on the forward strand.
TCTTTTTCAAGGGGAAAAAAAAAACGAGCTAATATTTTCGTTTGCTGTCTGTATGTACTTTTCGAAATTTTTTTGCTTTTAGAGATAAATCAAAAATTCTTCTTGTGTTGGATAGATATTGATGAAAGAGTGTTATGATTCGCATTTCCCAAAACTTCCAAAATTTATAATTTCTATTTTCAGTTTAACATTGGGAAAAGTTGAAATTTTCAAAATTTAAAACGAATATTGAAAGGTAAGCACAGACCCCCAAAAAAATGCGAGGGGGAAAGAAACTCAATCGAGGCGAGAAATGTTAAAGGGAATGCCAAGAGACTGGATGTCCGTTGCAATAAAATAAAATTTCACCCTCAGTTTTAGAGGTCTTGAATAATAGATGAAAATAATTTCTGCCTCGATTTACCTTACTACCCTTAGCAGCATTCTCAGGGAGTAAAGGAACTCCCTTCCTCCCTAAGGGTAGTAAGACCCCCCCCCCCTTTTTTTTTAAATCTCATTTATGGGGGAGCGGGTCCTTCGCGACCCACCCCCATGGGGAAAAACTCGTGCTCCGTCGTCAAGACACTATACGAGCAGCATGAGATGCCTGGAAGTAGAAGATTAAGGTTTGTCTCAGGGGAGAGCAGTAGGGGCTTGGAGTGTGGGTGGTGTTACAGGGGTTGCGGAGAGCAGCCCAGCTAGAAAATTACGGAAGATAAGTAGAAGAGCGAAAGCAGCTCCGGTCTCAAAGGAGTGAGTCCGGAGAACGTTGGGAGAAGGCGACCCACTGGACAACTGTTAGGAGACAAATGGTAGTCTCCCGACAAGGCTATCCAGCGTGTTCTTTAATGTGCACCAGGCATCCGCTTGTATTGGCTGCTTAATAACCGTCGAGGTTAATATTTGTTAATTAATTATATTTATTGTCTCTTAATAATTATTACTTTTCATTCATAAAATAGATTTTAAATTTACTTTTTGTATTGTTAAAGTATATGCACTAAAACAACTTAATCGAGATTTTTCAAAATTCTTCTGAGTTAATTTTTTTTTAAATGCAGTTATTGGCGATTATGAAAAGACTCCTTTTCTTTACTCTTTTTCATTACCAATCTCCTTTTTCCAAGACTCCTTTTCATTACCAAGCACTTGTTTTGACATTTCACTGTATAAATTTTGTGATCTCCAAGATCGAAATTTTCAGATTTGATTCCAGATTTTAAGCAACACTTGATAATTTTTTTGAACTTACTCGTATATTCAGCTTTGTCTGCAAAAATATCGCTTCTTTCACATAGAGTAGGTTTCTGTTTTACTTTTAAAGCGAATAATGTCATTGAATTTTCAAATAAGGCTTTTTTTCGTTATCTCAGGTCGTTATTTTTATTTCACTCTATTTATCACCAAATATCAAAAGGAAAATTTGGGCCTATGAAACCTTTATTTCCGTAGTTTTTTTTTACCGATGTCAGCCATCAATAATGCAGTAATGTTTGTTCTTTAGTTGTTGCAGATCTTATCCTATCCACTATCAGCATTAATATATATATATTTATCTGTGATTTTATCCGCTATCCACGTTAACATTAATATTTTATCCATGGAGCACTTTTAAAGGTGGATATCCACATTTGCGAAAGAGCTGTAATAATAAATATAGAGTCAAAAACTGCAACATTTTCATTTTAACAGATAAATGGAAAAAATTCTTTTCGTGTTGTATAGTCTAATAATATTGAACGAATTCAAAGAGATGAAAACTTAGCGTGAGTTCAAAAATAGTATATGTATACTAAAGTATAAATGAAGTAATTTATTACAAAGGCACAAATATTATACAAATTAATCAATCTTATCTAAACACAAGTGTTTCTATTTCTCTTAGTATAAAGTCAAACCATAAAAGGACGATTTACTATGTTTAACTAATTCTCAATGCTTAAACCACAATGCTGTCAATGTTCAGTTCCTGTGACAAAATAGAATCTATTGCTTTGTAACATCCACCAAAAACAAACTAAATTATATTGAATTTCATTTTTTTTAGAGGACTACCTTAATGATGCTTTATACCTTACAGAGGCGAAATATCTAACGTTGGTCTCTCCTGATAGAGGACTCAAAAGTAATCTTTCACCACCGGAAACAGACTCATATTGAATCAAATGATTACAGTCTTCTTACGTAGTATCACACAAAAAAGAATAAAAAATAAAATAAATTTCCCCTCAAGCAGCTGCTTGCCACAGAGGTCTGATGGGGCGGGGTCAGTCGGTAGCGCGCCAGGCTCGTAATCTGTAGTTCCCAGGTTCGAGTCCCAGCGGGGTCAGCGTTGAGATTTATCTCCGCAAAATTCCCCGCCCTGCCCACGGTCAGTAGGGGACACCGATGGGCTTGGAAAGGCCGCCGTCCGTCGAATGGGACGTTAAGCCGTGGCCCCGTGTGCGGGAGAGCCATACCCTGTGCACGTTAAAGAACACGCTGACGGGAGGCTACCATCTGTCTCCCAACAGCTGTTCCAGTGGGTCCCTCCCCCAACCTTCTCTGAGCCTTCGGGGTCCATGTGACCTGGCCATTTAGCCCATTGTGTGCAAAAAAAGTGCAGCTCAGAGGTAAAACAACCCAGCCCAACCCAGAGGTCTGACAGGAGCCTGTCAGTTTATATGTCAGAGTAGAAGGTTTGTGAGGATGGCGGGGCCTCAGCAGAAAAACGACACAAACATCCATGCCTTACCCGGGGTTCGAATCCAGGTCCTTTAGATCAGTAGCCAAGCGCGCTAACCACTCGGCCACCCAAAACTAACTTAATACAATATATCCTTATTTCTTCATTACTCCACTACACCTTTTTGTTTTCCTTCCACAAATCTTATTCAAAGCATCAACGTTCTAAACAATTGATAACGTAATTGTCACACTGAAGCATACGCGAGCGTTCATGACACAGCTACAATAAGCCCATTGTAGCACGTTCATCTGTCGTAACACTATGTATTATTATTTAAATTTTGCCAATCATCTGTTAATACGAATTATTACCGTTTAAACGCACAATATTCAGAAAATGAAAAACTTAATTTTTTTCAAAAACGAGCCTCCCATATTTACCAGAGATTACATGTTATTATTCTAGTTCATTTTGTATATTTATGTATATAAATGATGTTAATATGTGAAAAGTTACATGTATATACGAAAATGTCATTCGGCCCTTGTGACCGAGGCCATAGCCTAGATACGGCTCTGCTTTCAATCATCTCCCACACAACCACAATCTCCACATAATATACATAAGATATCTAAGATGACCCATGGATATCTACTGGTCATCTTAGATATCTTATGGATATTATGTGGAGATTGTGGTTGTGTGGGCTGGTAGTTTCGCCATCGCTTGGTGAACCACCTTGTTTATATTAATGTGCCTGAATGAAGTGCTAAGTTTGCACTTAAAAGAATATTACACA